>JAQFZY010000652.1:0-23558 GCA_034696285.1 Hypogastrura burkilli | reverse complement strand
CGCTAAAGAGAAGGCGGAATTATACTCAATTCAACTGTTCAATTGTTCGTTCCAATGTGGATTATAAGTTGTATCCTATATTTTAGCTAAGCTGAGCCATTCCTATGTAACTAAACCTAGCAAACTATGTATGTAGAAGCTTGCATTTTCCGGTAAAAGTGTATATTTTTCCCCGCATAAATTATTTCCCCAATACCTTGAGAGTCTCCAGGTCCAACCCTTCACGACTGATGCTGTTCTGCTTTAAATGTAGTTCAGCGGCGGACAGGAGCCTGGCCCGATGGAAACACAGCTGAGAACTTGCGTAAATTGCCCATCAGCTATGCCAACATCTTGCCTAGTCCTATCCGCCATGTTGAGAGAGCTCCGGTCCTTGATCCGCCTTGGAGCCCGGTCTGACCGGCACTACGTCCCGACATCCCTTTGTCCAGCAGATGGGAGAGTCTCCCTCATTCACGCCTTAAACCTCCAAGAATACTGACAACCTGTAGACGTGGACGCCGCCTGACCAATACAACGGCTCATCCTTCTCCTTCGGCTTCTATTTGCACTGAAGAACTTCCAAGTGGCGTCAGTTGATGTTGGAAGCGAGCGGGTTGGCTTGAGGCTCCGTTGAAGTCCCGGCTTCAGCTTCTATGGAGTTCTTTAGCCCCCTAAAAATATGTATTCCCGGCGTCCCATGAAAGAAGCATATTATAAACGCAAGGACAAAGTGTGTTGTAGGTAAAGATACGCCTCCTGTACACCTTCTCAGCCCCTCCGTGTGTACTTAACAATGAAGTAATCGTAAGCACACAGGACTAAGAAGACAAGAGAGGATGAGGAATAATCTTAGCCTTTTCCTCTGAATCATGTCGTAGGCCGGACTTATTGGGCTCAAACTAAGAATTAAAGCCTAAATTGTGGAATCAGGGCAGGGATGGACGGTATCTTATGATCTAATGCCTGGACCTCTGCGCCTGCGCAGAGGAAAGCGCTTCGCTAATGGTAGCGGCATAACGCAAACCATTTCACGACAGCGTGCCTGGCCACACCGTAGTTACATGTTTCCGTCTGTAAAGCGCTACTTCCAATCAGGATCATGAATCATGATAAACAGGAGAATTAGGGGCAGAATCGCGCAGTTTTGGGCTCTCTTATACGCGCATGTCAGGCATGTACTAAATGGCGGATGCGGGTTCCTTGAAACAGTGACGATGGGGACTTTGACGAGAATTTCTCTGAATTGGCATCACAAAGGATTATGTATATGATCTTAACGATAATTGATGAGAATTGGTCTGTACTCAGGAAGTAGGATACAATCTCCGACATGGCGACGTACTCTTCATATACCGTCCGGCTACATTGTATTGAAGTCTACCTGCTACATGTGAGCCTCTTAAGCTCCGAGATCTGATCCGTCTGGCTCAGTGCATCAGCAGAAACATGAGACCCCCAGCGTCCAAAAATACCATTTTGAGTGTCAATATTGACTTTTCTCATCTCCCAACGACGAGGAGTCAGTCCATAATGCCTTCGAAGGACCTTTGTGTTCTCTCTGGGACTTGTAAGATCATAAAAATGAGGTTTTTACATTATCGAACATGGTCAGGGAGCATGGACTCCTACACAAAGTGTTTATTCCAGGCTAAGTCCGTTTGAATTATCTATGTAATGTATTCCTCCTGTATAATACATAATGCATGGTAGCTAATTCTGTATTTCCTATTTCCATTATACAGAATTATACCTATGTACATACATACCATATCTACCATTTTCTCCCAATATGCAGTATAAACACTAAATATGCCGAAAATTCGAATGCCAAAAGTCTCTAAGAGTTGTCAATTTTAACTCAAGTCACTTCCGCCGTCTTATGTACTCATGCAACTAGTCACCATTACAAACTGTATAGGTATAGGTAAGTATGAGGTGTAAGTTATTACCAGGTATCTACAATATTTGTGCTTCAATGCCTACAACTAGTCTGCATTGCTCAGTTTGTATTTACATTGAGCACTACAACTCCAAGAATTGTTCTTGAACGAGCTTGAAGAACAATGCGGCAAAGATCAATCAAATGCTCCGTATTTTATTGATACTTTCATAAATTAGCCTGATCTTTATTTGGCTGCAATCCGACGGGAAATAGCTTGAAGGGAAGCCCAAATCTCTTCGGAAGTTGGAATGATTTCTGAAGATAAAAACCAAGGGTGGAATTAGCATAAGAACAACCAAAGACTTATGTAAATATTCCAGCTGCCAAGGTTACCTGAAGGCGGAAGTAGGAACCCATAGTATCCCTCGTCTCTCAGCTCAATCGTGAATGAATACTTGAAGCCGGCCCCCTTTGCCCAGTCAACACTGCATCCTGAAGAGTAATCTGAAGACAACATTAGCCTAAAGGTCAGGAAGACCTGTAGCAACAATTAAATACAGCTAGCACAGTTGTACTTACAGAGAACATTGGCCCCGCTTCCCGCAGTATAGGTCTTCCCGTGGACGGCCTTAATGGCTGCAACGGCCTCGTTCGCAAGGGCCATCTACAGATACAGACCACACCTTTTAGAACTTCCCATTCACATTAGAGAACGAATATGACCTTACAATATCGTCATGGTCTGTTGGGAAGTCCGTTGTCCAGTTCCAGGGAGTTAGCCATAACTGGCTATAACTGTGCATGGAGATGTAGATTGTCCAGTTGACCTCGTTGTTGGCCTCAATGAACCGACGGATGGCGTCTGTTTCGGGCTCGGAAAAAGCCCTTGGCCCGTGATACGTCTCACTGCAAGGATTAGAGCTGGCTCCTAGCTCGCCAAAGTGGTAGTCGTAGTTCCGGTTGGGGTCAACCCCCATGCAGTCGGGTGCGTTGTGGTCAGACCTCGTCTTTCGCCACATCCTGTCTGTGCTCTGAGTGTACTCATAGCCGTCGGCATTGAGGACGGGCAGGATGTAGAAGTCTACGGAGTCTAGGATATCTGCATACTGGTCCCTGTTGTTTAGGAGCTCGTTGATGACGTAGGTTGTCTAGATATGGTCAAAACGTTAGGTGGGGTCGGAGAGCTATCAGGGTCAATCATTTTTTGCAGCCGACTTACCACTGCAGGCGAGATCCATTCTCTTGAGTGCATCGCCCCATCAATGAAGATGGCCGGCTTTCCCGAGCCCCCAGTTGAAATCGTCAGGAGGACCAGGTCACGACCTTCAGTCGTCTGACCAATCACTTGAGTTGAGGCAATGTCGCTATGAGCCGCAGCCGTGTCTTCTAGCCAGGAAATAATCTGGGGAATAAAAATTGGGGGAAAAAATTTAGAACAGAAACCTATACTTGAAAAGAGCTAAGGGCCATATGGGTCATATACAGTGGCATAACTGTGATATTCAGTCCAGTCAACGGCCTTCGGCGTCTTATCCATGACTCCGCGGATCATTCGACCAGCTCGCTCCTGTGAAACGACCCTGAAGGTCATAAGGTCACATTATCGTATATGTCAATTTAACTATTTATAGAGTATCTATTTACTACAGTGCAGCACGCACCTTTCAACGTCATCGATCATGACGGAGTACTGGAGCCCATGCTGGGTCAAGTAGTCCTTGAGAAACTGAACCTGGGCTGGTCGAGCCATGATGTCACTCGTTCCGGACCGGGTCGGCCCGTTCCAGAAATCAAAGTTGTGTTCGGAGTTGTACAAGGTGACCAGGGCCTCGAAGTGCTTGTCGCTGGAAACGCCAACTCGAATGACTTGGTATCTGAAAGGAACGGAATAATGTCAATAATGGTATATTTCCAAACTTCCAATTTCCAAGCTCTCCTTACTCACCCATTGTAATGCTGAAGAGAGTGATGGCCGACAAGATGGGCAGCAGCTACGGAGGCGCAGGCCAAGAAGCCTACGAGGAATCGCATTTTGGTACTCGGGAACTTCGTTTGTACAGTCACAAATAACTTAGTGAACTAATCTGAATTGACACAAGGAGGCTCATTTATAAGTTAATTTAGTATCACGCTATCAGATGTCAGGTTCAAGGACATAAATGGGCGATTTCAATGCATTGTTTAAGTACTCAAGTGTATTTAAACATTTTCAAAGTTGGGCAAAATTCGTAGCACTTATGACTGTAAAAAAAAATAAAAAATATTTACTTGTACTTTGGACTAAGACCAAAAATTAAACTTTGAACTACAGTAATATGGCCTACAAAATTTTCGGAAAAGGAAATTGATCTATTCCTATTTTCCACGCGATAAAAATGTTAGCTTAAATAAAAATAATAATTTTTTTTTAGACTTTGCCCATCTTCGTTGATCACGACTATTACATACTCGTATTCGTATTCTTATAATCAATTATCAATGGGCGATTCCAATCGGAGCATACTTGTAAATCGACTTTATCTGCGCATTGTTTTCAAATAGTGATACCGGGCAAGTTGGCATTATTAGACAAAGTGCTACCTTTATGCTGTATAATAATTAATGCAAAAACTAACCAACACATTAATCGTTAGGCGAGTGTCAATGTCAATGGGATTCTAAAAATGGTATGAAGGCTCCATTTGTACTCCGAAATCGATACTCAATTGCTTGAACGAGATACGAGGGTTTTATTTCAACCATTTGGTAGGAGCTCAATAAGAACTGAACGGGCGCTTAAAGCGAAAGACAGATTGATAAAAAAAAATGAAAAGATTCCCGAGATTGACTTTAATTACTTTAGTTCATAAAATCCATACAAATCCTGACGTAGACACGATAGATAAGAGTCATTCAATCTCACTCAGTCATTCGCGTAATATGAAGGCTATTTATCCCTCAATCATCACTTCTCAGTTATTCATTAAAATAGGGACGAAATAGTCTCTTAGCACCAGAGTCGGTCTAAAATTATGAAACAGAAGGATCACAAGACCCCTTTTCTTTAAAACTAAGGAAGTCTACTCAATTCGCATGCGTTTTACAAATAGCACTACAACCTTGTATTTCTCCGTTGTGATTCTCTATTAAAATTTAGTCTGGAGATGACGAGAGGGTTGTTTGACGAATGAGCCGGGTTGACTTGTACCGCTCAATTAGGCCCATGAGCTCAAGCTTGGAGTCAAAGAAGTCAACGAGTGGCTGCTCCGTGAGGACTGAGGCCAGGAACTGCTCAAAGGTGATTTGCCAGTCGTCCTTGCTCTCCGGCCGAAGCGGGAGCTAGGTAAAAAAATTCACCGCAATTGACAATTGGCCTCGTCCCAATGGCGCGACAGAAGCAGGTGCTTACCTTAAGCAACTTTTTGTTGCCGGGTTGAGGATTGATTCCAGCTGAACCTTCAGGATTTTCTCCAGCTGTTTTACAAGGGAGCGGGTCTAATGGGCTCGACTCTGTAACTGACTCGGGAATGGGTGACTTGAGCCCTGAGCCTTGCGGCCCGGCGGGTTTCTTCTTACTATTTGGGCGGTTCCCGACGTCTCCGAGCTTGATTAGGAGCGTGCCGACGCTCACAATAGAATGATAGGCTTGCTGCTCGTTCTTCTGCTGGATGAAAATGTCGTAGAAGGACTTCCACATGGATATGAAGTGAGGCTGATCCATGGGCGGGATCGGGGTCTCGGCAATACAGGCTGCATCCCTCAATACCGTCAGCCCGTCTATTCTCAGTTGTCTCCCCTCCGGTTCGACTGTACATTAAATATCAAAGTATCAGTGACGTCTTGGTTACATGCGGCAGGCGTAAAGTAATTTCTGAATTACACACAGAGTGACTGCTTACCAAGGCCGGAGAGCCGTGAGGAACTTGCTTGACTACTTGGGCGTGAGCAGCTGTCCATTTCGAGCTGTACTAGTGCTGCATCAATGTTGAAGAATTCCGAGGCCTCCGTTCCGACCTCTGCGTTGTCTTCCGGAACTGCATAACATAAGATATAAATCATTTGGCCTTCATGTCCTGTAACAATTCTACTCGAACTTACCCACGGGGGTGGATACGTCAGTAGTATTCAGGAGAGGCGGGAGATGAAGGCAATAGAAGAGTCGGAGCCGAAGCGTGAGCTCTCCGTTTCCCGTAAGCGACAAGACATGGACCAGCTCCCCGAACTTTAGGTAACCATCACAGTCGGCGTCAAAAAGCTAAGATAAGATTGTTCCACTTAAATTCCAAGCCACTCATGACTTATTAAGGGCTTTACTCAGCTTACTTTAAAAATCCGATTAATTAGTGGATGAAGGTTCGGGTTCCCATTGAGCCCCCAGGGGCTAAAGGCCATGAACGTGCTCCGGAACTGCTCTGCGTCTATCAGCTGGTGCTGGGAAGTTCCGTTGCTTGGTCCGCTCCCGCCTTTTTCGTCGGAAGAAGTCCCGCATGCGACTTGCCATAGATGATCACCGCGGACGAGGAGGAAGAGCTCCTCGATCTCGGACTGACTAAACTGGCACTTCTCGAGCGGAACGCTCCGCAGAGCGTTCCGCATTGCCGCATCCTCGAGCGTTTGGATAACTTTGAGCCGGTGCTTGAGCCGGAGCGTCCCGATGTCCAAGGAAGAGAAGATGCTCCCAAACTTCCGGTATGATTCGTAGATGAGGGATGAGATTCCGACTGAGCGGATATGACTCCGCTCCATGCGGCTCTTGGGCCCGATCGGGGTACCGGTCGGCACGGTCTGGAGGAGCTGGAAGCTGGACGGGGACTTGCTCAGGTCCTCTCCAATGTCAAGCAGGGAGTCTAGTCAGAGAGGATAGCCTTAAATATCTAAACTTGTACTGTTATTAGTTTTTAACCAATCAGTAGACTAACCCTTGATCACGTAAATCCCACTGAGGTAGTCCGAGAGAATCTGCATGGCCTCACCCTCGTCGTTACAGGCCAGAAGAACTTCCTCGTTAGCCTCGAGGATAGCCAATGCAATCTGGAACAAGATTTTGGCTCCTTCTTCGAAGAAGAAGCAGTCGAGAATGTAGACGGCACACTCGTACGACATCACGCTGAAATTCAGAAAACAAATAAAAGAATCAGCCAAACTAATCGAACCTTATTTAATACAAAAGAAAACTTGTTTGATATCTTTAAAATCCTAAATAATTCGCCAAAACAGCGAGTGAGCTATCCGTAGTCATTCAATACCTTAAGAAGAGTGTGAGGAACCAGGAGAGACAAATCATGCCGATCATGCTGAGCTTCGTTAGGTGTGCGTGAAGTCTCGGGATGTGCTTTTCCATTAGCTCGTCCATTACGGCCTGATCCACCATTGCACCCACTACGCCTATTTAAAAAAAAAAAAGGTGCTCTTTACCAGGTTTTTTGACCTTTTCACCTGGACCTCAATACTTTGATTTTGAATTTTTACCCTCCGAGCGTTAAATATCATTACAGCTACTTCTTATACTTACGCTTATTGTAGTAGTCCGGAAGGAGGCGCTCACAGATGGCCACGAGTAGCCAAAACGCTTCTTCTTCAGAACAAAAGAGGAGAAGGACTGACGCGACCATGTTCATAGCTTGGCAGTAACCAATATGCGGGTTACGATGGGCATAAGCACATAAGCTATAAATAATATAACAAAGACTAGTTAGCTTATAAATTCGAAATAAAATTGATTTATTTTCTTACATCCGCCTAAGAGCATTTAACCCGATTTCCTCGTGGAAGGCTGGATGTTCGGGGAGAGACCGATGAAGGTCCCGTTCAATCTCTTCGTTCGACTGGCACTTCTTGATCACAGATTGTTCTACAAGGTAAGCGTAGTGCCCTGCGTGTATGGCCAGCTCATTTGAGGCCCCGCTGTAGACTAGCCAGATCTCTGAGCGGAGTCTGTCTGGGATCCCGCGGAGGATTAAGTTCATGGTCTCTGCGGTCCTGTAAATTGATACTCCGCGTCCAAATTCCTCAAAATGTTTCGTCCACAGCTCTTCCTGCCTCATCTGACGCTCCAGGAGGTCCCCATTGACTATATATACATCATACGCCATTACTACAGAGTATTTCTTTTAGGTTAGATGTATTTTATACTTTTCATACTTGGTAAAGAGAATATGTCCATCAACGGCTGACTCAGGATTCCCTCACCTGTCACGGAAAAGTTCTATAAAATTCCATAATGTTGGATGACATTATTCAAAAATCTTACTCTGCTGTCTCTTTTGATTTTTGTCCTCGTCTGTGGACTCGAGCAGGATGAAACTATTGGAAGAGCTTGACAAACTGGCAGAGTCTCCGAGTCTAAAGGTAAATGAAGACAAAGGTCAAGGAGAAGTTCAAAGCCGTAAGGAAAGCCGAAGGATTCTTACGGGGATCTAGGTGTGGAAGTTTTTCCTAGGAGTTCCGATAGCTTTTGCGATAGGAAATCTCGATCATCAACTTGTGTGAAGAGGAATGAGGTCTTGTGCCGCATTGTGAAAAGAATGGACTTTTCTCCAATGTGACTCTCCGTATTGGCTGATCCTTTCTCAATTACCAGAACTTCTCGGAGGGGAATTATTAGGTTGACTAAGTTTTGAACCTACAAGGAATCGAAATGGAATTAGCATCACCCACCCACAAGTATTCTCTTCATCGTCGTCATTAATCAAAAACTCTGGTAGATATCTTGTGCTTACTGTGCTCTTAAAACAAACGTAGTTATTGGAGAGGTACATCATGCCGCGGGACTCTCGTTTGTTGTACGGTGTCCAGAGGGCACATGACGTCCGGCCATCCAGCTTCTCCTCGACCGGGAGCCGGAACATGGCCCGAAAGGCTTCGGACTGCGACCTGGCGTCCATGTCTCGCTTGAGTACGGAGGCCTTCTTTGGCACATTCTTGCAGAGCTTGTGAAGTAAGTCTCGGTCCTCAGCAAAGCTCTCCTCGTCCATAAGCCTGAATAAAAGGTCACACCAGTTCAGCCTTAAAGCATTACAAAGGACGCCACTATTCTAATACTCGATACTCAACGCACTGTCTCATTGCTAAGTTTGCCAGCTGCGTCATTAGGTTGAAGGTCTCTGACTTGTGCATAAACATCGAGAAGTGATACTGAAATAGGACACAGAATTCGACTGATTACACTGAGGAATATATGCAAACGTAGAGGATTGGGGCATGCATCCGAAAAACTGACCTCTCCTTGTCGTGTTGAGACCTCAATAGAGTCCGGAAACACGAACGAATTAATTTTTTCTAAGCCCGTCACGTCTGTCCAGCGCACAATGATCTTCGTCTCCTTCCCAATTAGGTACGAATAGAAACAGAGGTGAGTCACGCTGAGGTACAACCACCCTTGTCGGGGAAGGTTGCCCTTCCAGTAGCTGAAATTAAACAATCCTTCCTCATTGTTGTATATCAAGATCAATATCACCCGCTAGGTCTAGGATCTAACCTGCAAGAATAGAAATTGATAAGCTTCTCCTGCTCCGGCATTTCAAATAGCTTGTGAAACCGTATTGATGAGGCTCTGAAAGACTCGCTTTCGGCATCTATAACAGAAACCCAAGTTATGATGCAATTAACATGTCAAAAACAGAGGTCAGTCAAGTAAGCGGTAATAAATGCTGATGGAGGTCCATACCCTCAAAAATTGGTTCCTTTGGCTGTGAGTGAGCCACAAGGGACTCGATTTTGCACCTAACGAATTCCGTGATTTGATCCTCATCATCAAAATTAGATAGTGTGCTCATTAGGTTCTTCCCGATCCAGTCCCAGTCCTCAACAATCTCCTTCTGTGTCAAGGAACACGCGACCACTGGAAATGGAACGGGTTTACAGCGTAATTGATTTATTTCAGCTAATAGGTTCAAGTCAAATGCGTTATGTAGAAAACTGATAACGAAAGCGTTCAATATCTTCATTACAACTTACAGTAGTAAACTTCGGAATGCGGGGTCTGATGAAGGATCCTGTAGGGCGGAGGTTTTGAGTCCAGAACCGTGTCCCAAGTCCGTACCAGAATGGAGGCAATGTTCTTCTTGTTCCGTCCATGCCCATGTCTTTGTTGTAATATGAAAAAAGTATTGGCTTGCTCTGTTATCCTGAAACAAAATTAAGAGGTAGACTTGTATCATAATTTTTCTTTTTCCTTTCCAAAATTCAACCTTACCAAAAGGCGTTTGCGAGGAGAATCTCTTCGGGCTTCACCCACATCGTATAAGTACAAAGAAATGCTTTGGGACTATTCACTAAGCTCTGATGAAAAGAACTAATGAACTTTGTAACTATGTAGTAGGAGAAATCAGAAATTAGGGCTCAGAGCTACGATGAGCCTTTTCCCCACATCCACATAGCCGTCCGTTGTCCTGTTCTTTCAATTGTCAATATATGTACTTCCAGCGCCAACAAGGGATGGATGCTGGATCGCCGTGTATCAGCTCTTGGCTCTTGACTCAGCCTCCTCGATAGCAGCTGAAAATAGTACATAGATAAGAAAGACAAATCAAGTTGTTTCTGTTTATAGAGTCTATATCATAATATCAATACATCATAGACACATACGTTAAATTATTATAGGACCAGGCAGAGCACAAAGCCATAAGCCATAAAGTCAATAGAGCAATCATTAATACAGAAAAAACAAACAAAAAAACAATATTTAACTAATTAAAATTTTAATTCAGTCATATTAAGGTCATATTTTGGATCTTGGATTTCAGGAGGGGAGACGCCTTTAAAGCTGCTTTTGTATAGAATTTTTAAAGAATATTTGAATCAAAAGAAGCATAGCACCGCAGGCGAAATTTGTTGCTAATTTGCAATTTATAAAACAACATTTTTTTCGAACATTTCGGAGCCGGAACGGCCTTGTACTTATTTGAATTGTACACTTTCACTTTCTTACGGAATGCTGAAACAAAAACGAACAATTAAGTACAAAACAAGACAGCTGTAAATATAATTCAGGTAAACAGCTACCAATAAAGTACATAGTAAAACGCGCAATATTTATTTATTTATTTATTGACCCAGGAAGCAACTTGATTTTACATCAAGTTACCATTAAAACGAGAAGAAGCCCCATAATATTCAATATTTGTCTATTTATGATTTAGCAAATACATACATACCTATACCTGACCTATCCCTTCTGATGAAAGAGTAAATATATGAATTACGATTTACGACTAAATGTTCACTTTATTGTTGAAAGCTCACATCCAGCTGATCCACTCGAAGTTGTTGTCTGTCGTTTATGTTTATGTCTATGTTGTATGTAGTCCGAGAACAAAACTGAAAAAAGTTGTCACCCGATTGCCGCCATTTGAATTTCAACCAATTTGACGACGCGGAGAGGTTACAGCTGACAGCGTCACAGAGTTTTCGTGACTGTTAAAACATTTTTTAAAACAACCAATAAATATAAATGAATTGACGAGAACACTTGATTATTTGAGTCGAGAAAAACAGTTGACAAAACAAACAGGAGTTTAAACTCCTTTATTTATGGTCGTGGGTTGTGTGTTGTGTGCATCTATCTGATGAAGTAAGTGGGACGGGTGGGTATTACATGCAACATGGAGCAATGCGACGCTGCCAGATGCCAGATTTATGAATGGGTTCTAAAAATTGCAATTTTAACTAGGCACATACCTACAATTAAGTTGAACGATGACACAAACTCAATTCTTGTCAACTCATATCTTGAATGGACTTTATTCAAGCCACGCGTATAAAATATTAACTAATTTTGAATCTTTGAGAAGATAATCGTACACTTACTGCACCCTCTGCCAAACGCTGCAAACGTTTTCTACACGAAATAGCTGCCGCACAAAATCATGCGTGCGGTACATTACATACCTGGCAATATGTATTATATGTAGTTTAAAGCCAGATATGTTATACCTTACGTTACACTTTTAAATATTACGTAAACCTACTTACGAAAATTACGAATAAATATGAACTTGATCCAGGTAGTAAATAGGCGGGCTCGGGCAGCACGCTAATCAGGATAAGAACTCCGTTACTTCCTCCAACTCTCGGTCACGGGCCTGTTGATGGGCCCATCTTGACTCTGACAGCTCAGCCGACACTTTATACTTCTCGTGATATATCCGTTGATTGCAGCCCAAGCACTTCTTTCCACCTCCTCAGAAGTTTAATATTATTAGTGATTACACAATTCATTCCATCAGAGTTCAGAAGCTTGTTCCAGGCAATCTCAATGTCTCAATGAAGTATCCTAAAGGAGAATGAAAGTAAGGCTTCTTACCAGAGAACGGCGGAGTCTTCATGTAGTCGAGTAAGCACTTGAGATGATATAAATGATTACAGTAGACCCTCTCCACATGCATATCCTGATTCTCGTCTTTTACTACTTCGGCCGAGTCCTGGAATAGTACACAGAAAGGAAGCAGTTAAATGCGAGTTCAACAGCATTTTTACCAATAAGACAAGCTAGATGGAAATGTCTACACTAGGACTTACTTCGGGAAAACATCTAGCCCGACACTTTGCACAATTTTCATTCACACTCCGATGCACGTGCTCGACTAAGAAAGTAATTACAGGAAGCAAAGACGGCTTAGGCATGAAGGGAACGAGGGCAGAAACTTTCTTCTTATTCAACGGAGGCTCAACACACCGTCGAGCAATCTCAGCCGCTTGCCCATTAAAGTACCGCTGAAAGACTTCCGAGAAACTCGACTGTGCAGTTTCAATTCTGTACGAAATCCAAACCAAGTATGAGCTCTAGCGGCAGCGATCTCACGTTTACTTACTGATGACGGATCCTACCTGACTTGAGTCTCAGGATAATTTACAGGAACGTGTATATGAACTTTGTGACCGTAAGTTCCCTCCTTGATGGTTAGGGATACTGAGGAGGTCTTCTGCTTTAGCTTCAGCTCATCCTGAGGTCGGGCCTTTAAGAGATCCCGACGGACCCTTGAGATCTCTTCCGAACATGAGCAGAGGGGATGCTCGTCGATGAACTTCCGTATAAATTCAAGCACAACCATTACTTGTGGCTTACCTAAAAGTAAGCGAATGTCAATTATCAGTCATTAGGAGTTATTAAACAATTTCCAGGCGGAAGGCCCCACGTCACATTGATTATTACGTCTAATTAGTTTTCAACAACTTAGCTTACCCAGGAACTTCTTCGCCTCCTCCTCACACACCGTGGTCAGCCCAGAGAGCAACCCATCCCCTAGAGTTTTTGACCTCAGCTCAATTAGGGCCGGGAGCTTGGGATAGTCTTTAGGAAATCGGAGAACAGCCACAAGAGTCTGAACTTTAGTCTTCCTGATATACAAGAATAAATTAAAGAGTGAAGGTTGAACCTGGTTACTGATGACATATTCAATACCTATGTATTCAATGGTACTAATTATACGTAACAATTTGTCCAAAAGCTTACGAAATCTCGACTCGAACTAAACCATTGATGCAAGTAATGACGCGTGAGCCCTGAACACGATTTGGGCACAGCCTTTTGACTTCATCTAACTCATCTTCAAGGAGTCCCATTTTGTGTAGTGCAGGCAACCCTTACACAAGTTTACATCTACCACCAATTTCTATTGTTATACTAAAAACATACACTTATATCACGGTTTTTTCCTTACGTTCTCTAGTAGTTAATGATTCTAACTTTTAATCCACATCCCCACTGACACTGACAGTTACACTTAATAGGCGCCAGCCGTCAGAGGGCGGCTTGGGAGAAAAAAGATGTTATTTTGGGTTGAGAAACAAGAGCCCTCAGCTCCCTAAGATGCTTGAGTCCTTGGGCCTGCTCCGTATCATTCGTCACTTTGAAAGTAAAATATCCTTCAATCTGCTTGAGCCAATGAACGACTTGCCGAGAGTCGGGTAGGCTTAGGTCCCCCGAAAAGCTGTCCCCTGACACTGAGGCGGGTGAATGATCACCCAAAGGGTCATCCTGATACTCACTGCTTCCGTAAATCTCCGCCCGCTCAACACCCGTCTCAAAGTCAACCTCGTTGTTATTCTGGGCGTCGGCAGCACTCTGAGCTTCGGTTTCATTGGACTCACTCACCTTTCTGAAAGCAATATTATAGCGTCCCTTAAACCGACCAAACCAGTTTGGATTACAATTCCACTCAAGTCCCAGCTCCCTTGCTATTTCATTGGCTCGATTAATGCAGATGGCAGTGTTGAGCGGAGTGTTCCCCGCAATCATGGACTTGATCCAGACCAGGAGGGCTGCGTCGACTTCTTCAAAGGTGAATGGGCGGGGTCGTCTGCTGGTCCTCCGCCCAATATGGTACAAGCGTTCTATTTCATTCCTCGTTGTCCAAATTCGACTGACGATTGAGCGAGCCAAGCCTTCCTGGCATATTTCACGTTGTTTTGTTCCAGCCGCAATTCTCTGAACAATGTCAAATTTTTCCGCAATTGTCAAAACGGATCTTTTCCTCTTGGGTGAGGGCACAATTGGTTCTAATTTCGGGATCAATAACAAGTCCATTGTACAACAAAAAAGGGATCAAGTTTACGGTTCTGGTTACATCCTTCCAGATGATGCAACCGGTTCCTTTCTGTCTAAAACTCCTTGCTTGTGATTTGCTGCTTTTGAGCTCCTATTTTATGTCAATGGAGTGCATCTGGTAGTGAATAAAAGAAAGCATTCTACATTGTACATAGTTAGTTTGTATCAGTTTGTATGTTGTATTTGTAATTTAATTTATTTGTAATAATATTAAATCCGTACACCATACACAATCGCTCTCGGTCTATAGGTCATAGGTAGGTAATGTACGTAATAATTACGACAGCTTTACAAAATACGATCAACGATTAAGAAATCAACAAGATAATATATTAGAGTAAGCATTAAATATATTAATTATTCAAATTCCCGTTTTAACATTTTACTAAGGTTTGAACGATTACAAATTATAAACTTCGTAGAATTAAAATGGACTTAATACATACATAGTAAATACATAAATAGTGTAACAAAGAAAAGACATGAGCGATGAGACCACGATGAGCCAAACATTCACCTTAATCTCGACCTCAACCGATTGTTTCGACCCCCCTTCTCTTCTACTCAGCAAATGCTCTTAATTGTATTTGTGATTTGAACTAACATTAAAGTAAGTACGATTAAAGATTATAATTATAAAAAAACAAACCACAAACACATGAACCTTCACTTAAATTCTCACTTCTGAAACTAAAAAGTACCGTCGTAATCAATACTTAACATACATACGCGCTTATGCAGTACAGAGCGTTTAGGAATTATATGTATAACTTTTTCCGATTTTTCTTTTAATTTAACTATTTAGTAAACTCTTGTAAAAGTAAAAATTAACTCTTTCCAGTTTACAATATAATTAGGTCCAGGAAAGCATTAAAGAGAAGGGTGACTATTCCTAGACCGTATTGTGGTAAGCTTTAGTTTCTCAAGTATCCTCAACCCTCAACCTGAATTAATATGAATTTGCTAATTCCCGGTCATAATTTTCTCACCTGTGTGTGTATGTATGCTTCAAAAAGTATTCGCAACAATACGACTGGTAATTAGTGCTACCCCAAAACTATATGTAGATTTTAACCGCAAATAATTTAACTAACGGAAAGACGGAGTTTTAGCGAAAGAAAGCCTCTTGTGAGTCCAAGGTTATGGCTATGGCTTAATTTATATGTCGCTTTAGATATCTCCGGCAAAAACGTATATTTACGTTGGAACTGATTTGTATTTAAAGCTAAACAAAGAATTTTTACAGCCTTGTTGGATTGGACCGTATAAAAAGCATAACTATTTCTATTGTTTGCATATTCATAACAATGTTGATATTTTAATTTTTCTTCACCGAAACCAAAACACCTTTTGAGATTGCGAAAGAAAAGTTCATTACATCATGTTTCCTTTTCGTTGTGAAGGAATAAAACTTTCCTTTTATAGGTTATCTTGGCCTGAATTCATAACTGTAACTAATAACAGGATAAAGTGCTAAGTGCAAAAAACTATACAGCTAAACTACTGCTACCTATACAGACTATTACTCTTGAGGCTCATCTCACTAATGAGTTCAGGAATTAGGACTGTTGTTCCTTTCTGGAGATTACCAATTAGGACTGTTGTTCCTTTCTGGAGATTACCAATTAGGACTGTTGTTCATTTCTGGAGATTACCAATTAGAACTAGTTCAGATATGTCAAGGGCTTCACATTTATCACAAGTCACAGATTACATTCAGTTTGACACTTGGCTAGAACATCTCACCTTTGTATATATAGATATTATAAATATCATCTTGGATACTTGGACTATTGGGTTAGCTAAAAGGTACAAATGGTTAATGTTTTCGATTACAAACTGGACAGTGCTCGGGAATAAGATGGACAGACTGGACAATACGAGGACAGGTTCACGAATTCGTTTTACTTTAGTTCAATATTGCGATTTAGAACGACGCCTATTATCTACTGTTTCTGTTTTTTCTTGTTCCATGCGTGAAGCATGGCCCAAATGCTTAGCGGACGCATGTAACCAATTGACCGGTACACTTTCGTATGGTAGAGGGCTTCCGGGGTCTCGTAGCCCAGCCCAATCTTCTCATACACGGTTCGGTAAATCCCCTCGGCAGTTTTGAACCCAGCTTCGAGCATGCCCTGCTCAACAAATTAAAGATATTTCAATTTCGTAAAGTATCTGTGGTTCAGATCTTTCCCTTTACAAGCGGCTCCTGAGTACTTACATTATGAATCATCGTCGCGGCCAAGGCATACGTGACCCCCGTCCACGTCTCCTCACTCTGGATAGCATAGGTGTCGACCTGTCCGTCCGGATTCATTCCATTGACGGCCCCTAACTCCCCGTTACAGAACCCGAGGACGTTCTTCTCGTAGATTGTCTTTAGGGCTTGGGAGACGTTGGAAGGTGGGAAGACGTGACTGTCATCCAGGCCAGACATGGTAAGGAACCAGTGCCCACAGAGCTGGTCTGACATGATGCTCTTGCCCTTGGCTGCCCGAGAAGTATCAAACTTGTAGTATTCCCCTGTCCAGAGCTTATCTTGATATGACTTTGTTCCCCTTGCCAGGATATCCTCATAGAGGTAAATGTCCGGATGGGGTTCAAGGGGGCAGTCCTCCTTGAGCATCTCAATCATTACAGCGAGACTGGCGAGCCAGAGTCCGGCACAGTAGGCACTGTTAGTCCGGAAATTGATATTAAGGTTTGCAGGTGTGTATCCCTGTCTAGCTTTAGAATTGTTCATTACCTTGGGCCACTCATGATCCAACTGTCATAGGTCTGATCCGCACTACCAGAATTCTCAATAAGACCATCACCGTCTGTGTCCCAAGTCATGGATTTCTAACAAATAAAACAAAATATATAGACAAGCATTTAGGACGGCATTAACTTGGCTCTGTTACTACCTTCATAACAATACCGCAGGCGGGGAGCATGTCATGAAGATAGACCTTGTCCCCGGTAACCTTGAAGTCTCGGTAGACCTGAAGCACAAACTTGAGGTTCAAATCCTTCCTAAAAAACAAGAAAGGATCGGAAGTTAGAACTCTCAATTCTTATGGCAATGGATGCTTGAATCTTATACCACTCCGAAATATCATGAACCAGATAGGCATTGATGCTGGAATAAGGATCCTCCCAGGGATCCCCTAGATCATGCGGCACCGTGTCCTTCACTTTCCGTTCCGCCCGTTTCCCGTCAGCCAAATGGATCCTTCGACGCGGATCCTCGTAAGGGATCGTCTCCACAAAGTCATACTGAATACTCAGCTGGAGCTTGGGCCAGAGGAGCAGAAGAGCAATAGATGAGTAGAAATGGACGTCGTATGTGTTGTACATTCGGTACTCGTGTCCCTCTAAGTAACCAAACCGCCCGTATTCTGATCGAACGTCACTCGGGCCGTACTTGGCTTCCTTTTGAAGGATCGGTTCGAATTCGAACCAGACTGAGCCCCCATCCGAAACGAAGTAGAGCTCATTGAACAGGGCACTCTTAAACCAGTCTGGAAGCCCTCTGTGTAGAAATAACAGTGTACAATACGATAGCTACGTTTATGAAAATCAAAACGATTAGTTTAATTGACGTACGGGTCACTCAGGACGGGATCCTGCCAGTCCTCAATAGCCTGGTCCCAAAGGCTAAAGTGAGAAAGAGAGTAGCCGAGAAGGTTCTGGACGGCCACAGTGGACTCCTTGTCTTCCTTATTCTGAACATCTCGGGAGATGTACCGCGTGTAGCGACTGGAATGTAGGCATAATTTATGAATTTACAAAGAGGCTTAGCTTAATTATGGATTCTAGCTTACCGTGTGAACGCTTGTTTCTTTCCCTTAAATTGGACTCTGGGCTGGTCCCAAACTAGAGCAAATATCATTTCGAGAGAGTCCTGGGCTTTGACGAGTCCGGCACAGTTCACGGCACTCCCAAGCTCGCCCTTTGAGATCTCGTAGGAACCGCTCTCACTGTCCAATCTTCCAGTCTTGTTGAGCTTGGCCCACAAATCAGATCCATGTTTCAGGTCAAATGAGATCATGTGCGTCACGGTCACGTCCGGCTGCGTGGAAAAATAAGATTACATTTCTCATGCGAGCCAATAATTTTTCTGTGTTCCGTATCTTACCTTTTCCAAGCACCCAATCCCATAAGTGGTCTCAATCCCTTCTACTAAATGGTTCAGTGCGACGGCATGGAACCTAACCCCATGATTCGGTCCTTCAACTGAAATGCTGGAGCACTTCTTGGCCCGGTCATTCTTCGACCCAGTCCCAGTCTTGAACGTAAACGTAATGGAAACGTCCTTGGGCTCCGAGCCATTGTTCTCAACTGACCATACGAAAGTGGCAGCCGGAAGACAGGAATCCTGAGTTACAAAACAAAATATATGTCAGTGTCATTAAAATATAAAGTTACGAAGTAGGTCTTAAAAATGGGTAGACAGAGTTCTAGGAGGAGAGACAAACCTTGTAATTATTTGGAATGATTGGCGAGATCTGTTTACACTTAAGAATAAGATTCTCTTCGGGTATATTGTAAGTGTACCAAGCCCTGGGATAGAGGCCCAAGTATGACCCGTCCCCAGGATCGTAGGTCCAGTCCCAGGCAGACAGTGTTTTCGGATCGCCGTTCCCTGTCAGAACTTTCTGATAGAGTCTCGTTCCGGTCGTGTCCCGAACCGAAGCAATGAACTGATTGGCATGAACCACGTTGTAAGTGTAGAGGCCCGGCGTCATTTGGAACCGGCAGAACTGACCCCTGAATCCTCTTCCGATTGAGCCTGCGCCAATCCCTCCGATTGGAACGCCTATGGAAAGAAGTAAACGATCAATTAGTTTTTCTATTAATTCAGATTCAAACCCAAGAGCCTCCCTTACCATAAATCTGTTGAGCCTTGAGATTGAACATGTCAATGAAAGGTTCCCTTCCCTTCAGCCATATGAAGATCCTCCAGATCAGGTATCGTAGGCACATAGGGAGAAGGTCCGGCAACTGCTTCAGACGGGGCTTAATCACATGGCTCCAGGTCTCACTAAACTCGTGTTTCATATCAAGTCGAAAACCGTAGGAGGGGACATTCCCAAAGGTTCGTGGGACAAAGACATTCCCGTCCTCGTCAAGGAACTGGGCGTCTTCCAGCACGTTCTCATTTGAGAGATTAGCCCGGCTCGGCTTTGGTTTGGGTGCCGGAGTGGCCATGACGCAGTCACTATGACCATCATCGGAAGACTGAGGGGAGGGCGCAAGGAGTGGCTGCTGAACGGGGTCATCCGAAGACTCGACTCCTGGCCCTGGCTCCTGATTCAACTTCACCATTTCTTCGGCTCAACATGTACTAATAATCAAAATTAAGCGTATTTATGATTTATGGAAGTACGAATTCTCAGTTCATTGTCCTACTTAATTTAGTTGTATATATGTATTTATACGTGGTAACTTTTATTGTTTTATACATTTTATAAATGCATACTTACATAGTTTTTTTTTACATATTTAGCCTAACCTCAGCTGACGTGACTTGTCGTTGTCATCATGAACCGGGACACAGATCTCTTTGTATTCAACAACTGCAGAGCAGAATAGTTGTAACTTGTAACCTCAGCCTCAGTATATTAGGGTTATATTCCAAGCCAGGATTGAAGGTGTCAGAAAATGAGTCATTCAAGCCAAGGTCAAATCAAAACTGGATTTTGGAATTGGAGGTTCTCACGGACTCACTAAAAGATACATCCTTCAAATAAAATGCTTGGTAAAAGAAAATCTATGTATGTAGTTTGCATCGGTAATCGGTACTCCATGTATAGTTTGCAGAACCTTAATGTATTCAGGGAAATAGTTGATCTACTATGTAGATAAGTGCGATTATTGCAAATTGCTGTGCGAAGTGCGAACTCCACACGCCCATCAGCCGTGTCGAAAGATTCTTATTCCTTAAAAATGAAATATCTAAGAAGTAGAGCTTATTGTTTCAAAGAATTACACGTTCCGGCATACCTACCTTTACTTAACAATGCAAACCCAGAAACGCCTAATAAAGCTATTAGTTAGGTATACATATTACATGACAATAGTAGCAGGTGTAGTCCCGGTTCCAAGCATTCATGTCGGACTCTCAAGGCGTAAAAGAAAGATTTATGGCATAATTAGGTTGCGGTAACACAATAACCAGTAATTATTCGTTGTAACTTGCAACGGAATACAGTATTTTCTTATATTGGGCGTCTCAGTAGAACCGAACAAACAATTGACTTGGTTATGAAATCGCGAGTTATGGATTATGGAATACAATTTTTTTCAAATGATATGGTGCCTGTTTAATTTATGTTTAAGGCATGTGGCATGTGACTGCTCGCATTGTGATTAACATTTTCAGCTTGAAAATAATACGCTTGTCCGGTCCGGTGACCATCTCTTGTCTGGATTGATAACCTTTAACAGTATAGCGTTACACAGTAGTGGTGGTGGAGACTGAATATTGGTTGGACGTTCAAAGGTTTAATAGTGCCATATGCCAAAGGAGATTATGGCAATTCATCTTTATACGTACATATATAGCGTATTGCTTATCTATTTATTTTTATGGCTAAAGGTTGATTAGGACATGCTCTCAATTTAGTAATTGACTTTGACACTCCCTCTTCCTTCTTGTACTACATGACATTGAATTCGTATACATAGTGCAGACGGAGGGGTTGAGACCGAATCATTACCATAAACTTATCATTCTAAAGCCAGAGACTACAAACACAAACTACCCGCCCATCATCAGCATCATGACCCCGCAAAGCAGCCCCCTCCCAATCTACGTCGTGGAGGCCTTCACCTACAACAATAACTCCTTGTTTACGGGGAACACGGCCGGCGTTTGTGTTCTTGAGAATGACGTAAGTCGGGATGAAATTTAATATTACAAAAATCCGAGTATTAACATTAGCTATAACAAAGTTCTCCCCTGCTCCTTCCTTACAGGCCCAAATTAGTGACGAAGTGAAGCAGAAGATTGCTCTGGACATGAACCTAAGCGAGACGGCCTTCGTGTCCAAGCGCTGGAGCCCAAATGAGAGCCTTCTGCCAGGCACTGAATGGACCCTCCGTTGGTTCACACCAACGACCGAAGTCCCGCTCTGTGGCCATGCCTCGCTGGCTTCAGCCAGAATCCTCTTCAACCATTATGAGCAGGATGCCGAGTCCCTCGTGTTCCACTCAAAGTTTCGAGGCCGGCTTGGAGCGAGCCTGACCCGGCCCACGGGTGCCATTACGCTAAACTTCCCTGCAAGTCCCCCCAGGCCGCTCCAGGAGGTCCCAGAAGCCAAGGGATGGGCTGGCTGGCTGGATGACCTAACGGCGGCCACTCTTCGAGCCCCAATCATTGGGCAGCCCAAAGTCTCGAGCTATGGCCCGATTGACGTGCAGTACGCGGCCAAGGCCAAGATCCTCCTCCTCCGTCTCCAGGCCAAGGACCATCTCCTCTCCATTAGTCCCGACTTCCAGGCCATGCTGGAGGCGGAGACGCGGGGCCTGATTGACCTCCTGATAGTCACGAGCCAGGGGGACGACGGGGCGGACTTCTATTCCCGCGTCTTTGCGCCTTGGTGCGGGCTCAACGAGGACCCGGTCACGGGCGTGGCTCACACTGTGCTCATGCCCTATTGGAAGGCCGTACTGGAGGCAGGCAGCAAGGCCGTCCCTCAAACCCTGGTCGGGGTCCAGCTCTCGGAGAGGCGCGGGGAGGTCAAGTGCGAGTTGAGCAGTGACGGGGCCCGCGTGAGCCTCAGTGGGGACTCAAGGATTACAATCAAGGGTGAATTTATTCTGTAGTTTTGTTTCGTGTACAGGTACAAGATTAAAGACCTTATGAATTGGCAAATGGATTCTACAAAGTTAAATAGGTATTTTGTGCACTTAGTCCGCGTACGCTTCCATTGTGGCATTTAATCCAACCGGGCTCAAGCCTAGCTCGGAGCAAATAATAGTGTAGTTTTGATCCGGTAACCTGTTCTGCTCAACGCTCAGTTTGAATTGCATTAGGACGAGGAGGTAGGTCGTAATGTTTGTTGCAGCCTAATAACGAAACAGTGGACATGCTTTTCAAGGAGGTCAAGCCCAAGGTCAATATTCCTATTTCAATGCCTACCGTGGCCAGGAAAGTTGTGGAGATCCGCGTAATGTTGACCGCACTCATTGTGGTTGGGAAGGCCGAGACCTTGTTGAGGAAGGCTCCTATTTGGGCCTGGCTCTTCTCGTCCAAGTCAGAGAGCGGGATAACGTTGAGGACTTTGGCGGCCGAGCCGGCCTGAGAAAGTAAAAACACGGGAAACATTTGAGTTAAGGTCATCGGTCATTGGAAGGCATTTCTAAACTCACAGCGTTGGTCACCATCTGTCCGCCAATGAGGATGAGAAAGATGAAAACAGCGGCGCAGTAGAGCTGGGTCGCCCAGGCTCCCATCTCCTGACCCTGCGCCGAAGAGATGCCCTCACCTGGTGAAAACAGAGCCGTTTATCAGTTACAGAATATATTCAAGACTATTACGGTTCCAGGCTGATTGGGCTTGACCTTGGAGTATGCAGGCGTAGGCTCCCGTAATTATTGTGAAGCATCCCAGGCAGAGCGTCACGAGGACCTTTCCAATTCAAAATTCAAGTTGTCAATTGAATTCCAATGGATTCCTGACCCTGCTGCGACACTGGTAAAGGGTCGAGGTGACCTTACTTGAACCCCGAAGAAGTCCTCAAAGTAGCTCACAGCCTGACAGAGCTGCTCATGGAGGACTCGGAGGGAGTCGATCCTGGCCCCTAGCTTCGTGGCTCCCGTCTTCCCGACCACGGTCCGGAGCATTTCCGATATTTTGAGGAAGTGCGTCCGGAGGAGGAGACAGACGAAGAAGAAGAGGGCCGAGAAGACGTAGGGAATGAAGGTGGAGAGCTGGAGGTAGAGCGTGCCCACGTAGATGGCCAAGCAAGATGGCCCCTGGAAGAACCCAATGGAGCTGGCAGTGATCCACATGTTGAAAGCAAAGTAGCTCCCGCCCTCGAGGACAACGATGAGGAGGGCGGCATAGGCCCCCATCTTGATTCTGCAGAGATCGTCGGCCGAGTCGCAGAGGGCGTGGTAGACCTCCGTCAGGGCCGCCCAACCCTGAAACCGGCTCACCAAATCTCGAATATGGTAACA
>JAQFZY010000651.1:0-23562 GCA_034696285.1 Hypogastrura burkilli | reverse complement strand
CGGCTGTTATCCGCGGTGGCCTTCGGATTGGGGACGCTTCAGTTAGGTAACAAGAAAATTGGAATATTAGGGATACCAAAAAAATGTAGACCTTATATCAAAACAAGGTATGCAAATAAAGTAATATAGATCTGGGACACTATTTGGTAGTCGGTTTATACGAGATTCATACCAGATTCATATGCCTTCCCCGTCCTGAGTCACAGGTCACAGTGCCTGTTTAATTTATAGATTGGTGCCTTTCCATATTTTGATTTTAGCTAAAGTCTATATTTCTGTGTAGGTAATTGTGAATTGTAAAATGTTTACTCGTTAACAGTTTGTTTAAATAAAATGAGAAGTTAGCAATAAAAAAAAAAAAATCTGGTAGTGTAGTTTTAACCAACGGGAGACTAAGTAAATTAGCTTATTATTTTTCAAGCCAAATAGGAATTTTCAAATTTGCCAACGGTGCCTTATCTTGTAAAAATATTCTGTGAAACGCTGGTGTTCTTTTCAGACTATAAAAAAAATATAGCTCCCGTTTTAACCTTGTCCAAGAAATCGATTATAAATCTGTCAATCCTAACGATGGCGTACAAAAGCCGAAGCTATGAAATATAATTTAGTAAAGATTATTTTGACTCCAAATTCGTATTCCAAAACTTGCAAACGGTAACTTAACTTGTCAAAAAATCTATGGAAACTCTCGAATTATTTTCCCGCTATAAAAAAAGACTCTAACCAGCATTCTGCTCCTGTTTTGAATTTCTTCAAAAATCCTATTGTATTTTTAAATCCGTCAATGGATGTAGGAGCTTATTACACCTTGAGACAAATCCTGGAGATCCTGGAGTCTGAAGTAAATCATTCTATTTTCATTGCCCTATTGCGTGGTGCCCCCTTCGGACCTAAGGTGAGAACGGATTCACCTGGCCTCAGTAATTGTAGCGGAAAACTGTCGGATACTTCCGTTTTCCATTTGCTGGGAAGGAAAATGGATATTATTTTTAGGTGGGATTCATACTCCGTAGCCCGCCTGACATTCCTATTGCTTTTCCTTATGATTTAGGAGCTGGCCTACTAGGGAGTACTATTAGGCGGGTAATAAAAAATAAATACAGTTTGGGATAGTAGGACTACGCTGTACCTCTGGGCACACACCAGGAAGCCCACACAAGCGCCCGGCCTAACACGTAATAAAAAGAAATGGGATCGGCTGTCGGCTCTCCAAGCTTACGCCTTACATCAATCTCCTAATATATTGTTGGCTCTCCTCCATGCTGGAAATCCTCGGCTGGACTTTAATTCAAAGTATGATTATCAGGCAGGTAAGTTGGGCCTCTGGAAATCTGTATTCTCGGTCCATAGGTCCCGGCTCAGCCCTTCAAAAACTTTCTCCTTTAAAGAGATCAGCCCAAGTATGATCCGGAGTCATTTTGGCGGGTTTTGGCAGGAGGGACCTGGACCATGTCCTAAGGCCCGGGTCTTGTGTACACGCAGTTCAACTTTTAAGTCCCTTTAAACTTGATAAGCTGAGGAGGAACTTTGTGGGATTTTTCCAAAGGAGATATGCGTGGTTCCACACCTCCATTGAATAGAGTCCAGCTCGGCGGGGAAGGGTTATAAATGGAATGGTCCGGGCACGGCTCGGATGTCAAAGTCTTCCTTCTTTTTTGGAGGAAAGGCGTCATTGGCTCAAAGGCTTTGGGCCGAGGTTCCCCAATCCGCTTTCCGCCCAGGATTTATGACCCTATTATCGATTCCTTCTCCTTCAGCTCACATTTACATTAGGCGGGAAGGAGGGCTTAAAATTTAAATAATATTTGAGCCCCAGTCAACTCAGGGCTCCAAAGTTGGGAGGATTTAAACTAAAATCTTGAAACTTTAGTTGCCCAACTGAACCACAGACGGACGTAATTTACAAATCCACCATTTTTACCTAAATTGGAATATGATGAGCTCACGGAATAGGACCGATTAATTCAGAAATCGAACGGCGTCGTAGTTCTTAAATATATCTTTTATTTAACTAGCCAGAGCGTGTATTTACATTTATCACGAAAAAAAGGTGGATTTAGCTAAATAAATTAGATTCGGAATTTGAGCCATAGGCCGATTATAATTAAACTATAAAGTCTGGCTAAAGGTAGTTAAAGGGACGAGTTGCGTGCATCAGCCTGATTAATAATTTTATTCACAGTGCCTTAACTTTTATTCACGATTAAATAAACGGCGCTTAACCATGCTGCACATATATTTAGAAACAAATTTAATTGTTTCATGCTTTTCACGCCGGAAATAACTTATATTTTGTGGAGCTATGACGTTGAGCCATAATCTGACAACTTAGATCTGTATTCTAGGCAAAAATGCCCGATATTGTGTAACGACTGTAAGTGAACCGAAGACTTGTATTTAATGCTGCACAAAAAATATACAGTTTAGCATAAAAAGTTAAACGAATGCAGCAAACAACAAGCATTAAGCGGGAAAATAAAGTAGTTTTATTTATAGTCCAGAGTCCAGACCTAACCTAACCGAGTTTAATTTACTTCTACTACATCAGCAGTAAATATCTGCAAATTTCCTACATTTTATAAATAGTAAGTTTCGAACTGGAATCTATATTTTTTATGCAGCAATAATATTCAATCTTAATCTAATAGTACAGTAATACGAAGCCACTTAGTCGACAGAACTAACTATGACTCGAGATTTGCATTTTCCGGTAAGCTCAATATATTTCCTTGTGCACAATTATTAATGTCTACCAGGAAGCTTACAACCAATTGCGTACACTGTTTGCAGTAATTAAATGTATTTCTTATTATTTACTATTTAATTTATTGCCATTTATGGCCACAACCGAATTTCTTAGAATAGTTAGGTAGGTACTATAATGCCTATTTTGAATTTAGCTACAAGCTAGGCTCCACCCATAGGCCCAAATCCCGAATCCCGGTAAAGTAAGAACTTGTGGTATTATTCAGGTCCTTGGCGGAGTGTATAAATTGGAAATTGTAACTAAAAGGAGGCTCACTATCCCGAGTACATTCATCTTGGCGGGGAAGGAAGGAGGCCGGCGGATCCGAAATTCGGGCTCTCAGCTCAGCCAGAGAAGAGACTCTAGAGGGAAAAAAGTGTTCTGTGGATATCGATGAATCTTGTGCCTTGGAGGATTTATGGGGACGGCAGAAGTTCATCTGAAGCCTCCTCGAGAATGAGAAATCTTCATTTTCCGCCTTCCCCGGCCCAAGTTCCAGCCAGCCCGCCAGAGGAAGAGTCCAAAAGAATCCCTGGAAACAGGAGAGAATATTGTTAGGCAGGAGAAGGGAGAGTTCCTGGGCTGCTCCGAGTCTAGAGTAATCTATTGTGTGAATCTTTCTCATTCCGCTTCCCTTCCGCCTTACTCCCAAAATTATTTGCGAAGTGGAATTTACACGTTATAATTTAGGAGAATGATTCATGAGGGCGGGCCGGGCCTCGAGATTTATGGCTCCCAGATTAAATTACGGACCTCTGATCCAGTTCAAAGGGTTCAATTCCTGGGCCCACGGGGTTTAATTAGAACGGGACCGGGCGGAGGGACAATGAAGGGCTGGAGGGAGACGGGGAATTTTGGCAAATGCCAATTTAGTCTAGAACGACCAGTTTCCGTTGTGCAGAACTGGCACCTATTATGCGTGTGAACGAGTTACAGCTATAGCTTCATTATCATAATTTTGTAATTTTTCTATTAAAAAAATGAATTGAACGGCATTAAATTATACTTAAACGATTTTGATTTGTTTTAATTCGAATTCTATTTTGTGACCTAATACTTTTAATTAAGCTTCTTCAATTAGTTTATATATTTGGGAAGCACTTTTGCTGTGTTCAATTTTATAACCAACCGCGCTTATTCTAATTCAACAATCGCGATTTAAGCTAATAGAGCTCACAAATAACTAAAACTAATCCCAGTTCAAATTAATTGATTATTCTTGGCAAAATCCATATTTTTTCTGCTACCTACAAAATTATTACTCTAAGACGCCAACTGTCCCAGTTTCGAGATGTTAAAAGTAGAAACGTGTATTCCGAACTCAGAACAAATACATTTTTTTACAGAGCTACCTGAGCCTGACCTAAATTGAAATTGAGAGCCCAGGTACGCCAGGTATTTATTAGGGGCTACTACCACTACTACCTTGAACCAAATAACGTAAGAGGCTTAGGGCTGGGGCATCTTCGCTTTTTATGGCCCAGGGCTATACACTGTATTTAGTCCCTTAAAAAGTGAAAACATTGCCTAAGGCTTTTAAGAAGAACTCAAGTAAATTTTGGAGGTTTCTTCTCCACTTATTCCTGTAAAGAGAAATCCATAGATCGAGCCTACTGAATTAGGAGCAAATCCAAATCCAATATTTGGGAAAGCGGATCCGAGTTGCGTGTGTGGGCTGCCTATATGTAGTAGAAATACTACATAGGAAGGAAACTGAATGGTTTGTGAATGGAAGGCCGCCTGAACCCAAGCCTAGGGAGCCCGATTAGGAAATTGATAAATGATTAGGTAGTCTGTATAGGGAGAAATGATACTTCCAGAACGAGAGAGTCATATTGATTTTGTAATCAAGGGAAGGTAAGCGGAGGACTCAAGTTCCTTCAGATAAGTAAGGAGGACGGGAGTAGTTAGGCCAACGATTCTAAGTCTATACTTAGAGTATGTATATAGTACTAATGCAAATTCGAATTATAGAACCAATGCGATGCAAGGATTATTCCGGGACGGCCTGATTTATTGGATTTGCCAAGGCAGGTCATAACTCTGGCACGATAGGTATTGGGTTTGCCAAAATAAGCCCTTGTTCTTGCTCAAACATTCCGGATTTCGAAATTTGATATCGCAAATTCGTAAAGACTCAACACTAATTTACCTCGATTCGTAAATCTCATCTAAACAATACTCAAATATACTACAACTAATAAGAATGTTTATGTAAAATTATAAATGACGTTTAACAGTTGAAATTTATATAAATCCAGTCTCATTTCTACTAGGGTGAATTTTCATTTTGCATAAAAATGTCAAACTCACATAGTCCAGCTAAATATTTCGCTAACGATTGAAACAGAACCGAGCCTTGCTATTTCTAAAATCAGTAATAAATGTGTTCGAATATTGGTAATTAGTGTTAATATTTGGAATTCAAAATAATTTTGAATATAAATTCTGTTGAAATATAAATCTCACCAAATCTAAAATTACTTACGTAGCCGAAGTTGTCCCCATTCAAATTTTAAGGATTTGTACTTCTGAGAAAGTTAATCAGAAATATTTTCAGAAATTAGCAAATGGTGTTAAAAGTTATTCACCGTCAAAATGGAATAAAAAGTCCGAAGGTACTTACTTCAGCTGAACTTTAACGAATCTCGATTTGATCAAAGAGCATAGATACACTTTCGTAAATTAAACTTGTAATTGTAATGACGCCAGCTCTATCCTCATTTCGAATAGGAAATTTGGATTGAAATCCGCACAGATCTCTCCGTCACTAGCACAGAGTTCTGAATTAGGTGGCTGGGGCCGGGGCTTAATATTACGCCCCGACCCGAACCAACTAATTCAGAACTCTGTGGTCACTAGTAACGCGAAGTGCAACTATAAAATCACCACTTTTTCACACCACTTTTTCACACCACTTTGTCACACCACTTTGTCACAAATTAATAAAGGACGTTCTCGGTTCTCGCAAATTAATATATGGCCTATCTCATTTATGCATAATAATTAGATCTACTCTACCCCGCAATGAACACTGGAGTCGTAAAAAACTTGCCGCATCTGCTGCTTCGCCAAGGCTAAAGATGTTCAGGTATGATATATACAGTATATATGGCATGTGTTCTAACAATTATCGCAGTTTGACTTTGCTGATTGTACAGTGAGGCTTAAGGTGGGCCACTCTGCCGGATTTAATTTTAGTAGTTCACATAACCTCGTGCTAAATCAGGTTCATACACGTTTCATGTAGCCCCGGCCGGCCGCGGCCCTTTACTTTTCCTTACTTTATTTAATTAGTAAGTACGCAACTCAGTACGGAACGGAGTTGGGCTACGTGAAACGTGTATGAACCTGATTTAGGACGAGGTTATGTGGACTGATAAAGTTAAATCCGGCGGAGTGGCCCACTGTTGAAAAACTCACTGTAGTAGCAGGGAAGCGTGAACTCAACCCTTCGCCACTTCTGTCCTTCTCCGTGTCAATTGTGTTCTGAATCTCTTAAAGGCCTAGAGTGAGTCTGTGATCGTTGACATGGCGGTGCTCATCTACTGTTTAATACGAGGAACCAATAGGCGAGCAGACTGCCGAAGACGAGTTGTATATATGATACTAAACTTTACCACCCATAAAACTACGTTTACGATTTATCCCTAGGGTACATGTGCCATATTATACCCATATACGGGCTTAGTCTATGGTAATGCTGTTTAAAAAAGTTAGTAGAGTTTAGTATGACTGATGAATAACGTAAGAGTACTAAAAGCAGTGTCGTTTTTGAGCCAGGCATCTCTATCTCTGGAGTCGTTTTCAGAGTTCAGGCATGAGTTCGAGGTGAATGTCAAGGTCGGTCAAGTCCAGGTCAACGTGAAGGTCGGCCAAATCAAGGTCAAGGTCAACATGTCGTAAGTATATATAGAGAGAGCAATAATAATTATTACAACTTAATAACGGTTTGAAGCGGTAAGTACTGCATTCACAATTGTGTTAAATCAGGGTGAATGAACTGTATAACACTAGAACGGTCACGATTTGTTGATTTTAAGGGACGGTTTGTTGACATTTCACCTCGCCAGCACCGTCTGTTAGCAACAGAGCATGCCAAACCCGAGGATTATGCCGGGGTCAATGAACTCCGAACTGTAATTTCTGCTTTTGTTTGGCCCGCTCTGTTGCTAACAGACGGTGGAAGTGTGAAATGTCAACAAACCGTCCCTTACGATGGAGTTCGTGGTTCCCATTAGAAAAAAGCTAATGGGCCCAGGGCCCGCCCTGTCTAGACCGCGCTAGTGTTATAGAGTTCATTCACCCTGGGTTAAATCATAGCTAACAAGAACCCGCGCTAACGAGGAAACCAACAACTTTTTCTGAACATTCCTAGCACACACGTGCCAGCAAATATTAGTTCTATGCTTTAATTTAAATGGCACGTGTGTGTACTAGAAATGTTCAGAAGAAGTAGTTCTCGCGGGTCAAAAGTTTGGCAAAGTTGGCATGTTACGCCAACTGTGAATCATGTATAAATTATTAATTTACACAAAACAAATCCCATGCCATTCCGGGTCGTAGAATAGTTCTGGTATAACCAAAATTCAATCAATTCCAGCCAATCTTTAGCCCCAAAAAACGAGATGGGTTGTAGGAGAAAGTCGGAAGTCATGAATCCGGCTCTTCGATTAAACTTTTGCCATCAATCCCGCCGGCCTGGGAACCTTTCCGGCCGTCTATCTTCTGCCCTCGCTCTCCCCTCACACTCTTTTATACTTTATCTGGCGGGATTGGCTGACCTGAAGGAGGCTCAACCAAATCAAAATGAAACACATTCAACTATATATCCGACCATACCCCTGTAAGGTATATCCCTACCAACCTGAACCTGTCGTAGGCTCCTCAATACCAAACCAAACCACCCTACAAATAATAGGATACAGGAACCTATCCCATTAACCATCATTCCCAATTTGCAGGACCGCACAATAAAATACACCGGTACAACTAAAATCCCGAATCAGCGATCAGCGCATTATTACCCGGCTCCTCTCTTTGTGTCCTCCTTCCACATAGGCTGATCATTCTGAGAAGGATCCGGGGCTGTTGCTATACAAACTTTTTCCTTCTGCCTCAACAAAAGTTTAATTCGGGGGACTTGGGCCGTAGGAATATAAGGGCTTCGGTGATATAGTGGTGTGGTAGGCTGCTCCCACTAAATTTTCCATTATTTCTTGAAGATTTCGCTGTGTGGTGGGCACTCCGTGATTCATGAGCTCCCATCTCTCTTCCCTGTCCAAGATAAATACGAGCATAAATAAACTTCTTGTTTGGGGACTCCCAGACAGGCCCAGCCAGAAGTGAAAGGGGCCAGGAATTAAAAATACATTTGGGCCTAAACGCATAATTAAGAAGGGAGTTAATTTAAAAAAAATTCTTTGTCAATTACAGATTATTATAAACGCACAGAAAAAAAAATTTGTTCAAAAAGCAGATAGAATCATTGTCACTACACACCGGTATCTCCAATCATATTGGACCTGATTTTGGAATTAAAGTCAGTAGTCTCTGTATGTTAAAACAATATTTGATGAATAGCGGGAAAATTAAACATTGTAATTTATATAAATTGAGCTCTTTTACAAATTCCTTGCGTTTGACACAAGCTTAAATTTAAAACACGGAAACGAAAAAACTCAAATTCAGGATCCTCTTCTATGGCTGACTTTTATATTCCGATCTCAGTTCCCTGGGCTGAGGCTCAGGCCGGCCATAATTTATGTATGAGAGCATTGATTAATGGGATTACGTGTGACGGGAGATTTATTTATTACCTCTCCAGTCAGAGTCTTAAAAGCTCCGAGGCTCAGGTGAGTTGAGGCAAAAACTATGACCGCTTCTCTGGAGCCTCTACGTCCTGGTCCTGCGTACAAAAAAAATGAAAAAAAAAAATTTTATAAGGTAAGGAATTCTAAAATGAAAAATTCTGTCTCAAAGAATTTCGGGGATAATTTATAGGGATTTGTGCTGCGCTGTATAAGGAAAGGATCCCCTTTGCACTCTTGCTAAGGTGTAAAGTGTAGTCCAAAACACAACTGTTTATTAGCAGGTGGTACGGTTGAGTTTCTGGGTGAATGAAACGTGGAGGTTTAAGACCTTAAGTAAGCAATTTTACATTGGATTGGATAAAGGGAAGATCCGAGTCTGAATACACGTACGGATAGCTTCTGCCTTTCCAAATTGGATTTTCTGAATTTTCTCTGCTACTACTGCTTCGTATTCCTTAATTGCGTTAAGACCTTGGATCTATTCCTCAAGGAATCCCTTTGAGCCGGCCGTCTTAATTAGAAATTCTATCAAATACGAAGGACTTAGGCCACAGCCATATGCTCTGCATGAATCCGAGCCTCTTTCAGTATTCAGCAGACGCAAATGAAAAATGTAGGTCCAAAATTCAGAATTATAATTCCCGTATATAAGTACGAAATACATGGGTTCGGGTATAAGGACACTGTAATACTATTTTACAATACACGGAAAGTGCATGAAGTTAGAACGCTTCGAATCCAGGGAACTTAGCCTAATCAAAAAACATGTTTTGTTTATGTATGTTGGTTCTTGTATGTACACAAAATACAAACTAGGCACGAAACAAAAACATGCACTGAATTCATTACTTCAAGGGAGAGAGAAAAGTTCCGTTCCTGAGACCTTTTGCATATTTTATCAAGGTGAGAATATAAACGAACTAATTAAGTTATTAGGACTATGGGCCAGGAAAGTAGCCGAACTGGATTACAGAATTAAATAGAACCACGACTACAATTCCAACTAGCGGATTGTTTTCAAGACCTTGTTTCTTTGACTAGTCAAACAAGCCAGCGCTGACGCGGAACAAAAAAGTATACATTTTATACTTTCTTCACAATTTATAGGGCGCATGGTGCATTGGCGTGTATTGTTTACTGTTCACATGTATCCTAAAAATAGTGTACGAAATATAGTTTTTCGGTCCGCCTTTGCGCGGGCTTGTTTGGCAAGATGTAGACCGTTTAAAGTTTTTCCGGACTTGTTTGACTATAGTAGCTATAAGTAGTAAGTAGTTTATCTTTTTGCACGTTAGCTCGGCCTTGTCCGAGTAGTTGCATTATTCGTTCTGGTTTAGCACGGGCTTGTTTGACTATCTGTAGTACAGCTATTCGTTCCAAGTCAGCGTTTGTTTAATGAGGTTCAGCTGTGCATGCGCGAACTTGTCTGGACAGTTGTAGTTATCAGTCCGGGTTAGTGTGGGCTCGTTTGACTAGCTGTTGCTATTTGGTCCGTGTTAGTGCGGGCTCGTTTGACTAGCTGTTGCTATTTGGTCCGTGTTATCGTGGGCTCGTTTGACTAGCTGTAGTTATTTGATCCGTGTTGTCGTAAGCTCGTCTGACTAGCTTTAGTTATTTGGTCCGTGTTATTGTGGGCTCGTTTGACTAACTTTAGTTCTTCTGGGTTGGCGTGGACTTGATTAGTACCTACTTATTCGGTCCGCGTTTGTGCCGGCTTGCTTTGCTAGCTGTAGATATTCATTCTGAGTTTGCGCGGGCTGGTTTATAACTAGCTGTAGTAATTCATTCCGAGAGTAGGTACTACCGTTGTAGCTATTCGTAAATTATTAGCGTCCGTTTGTTTGATTAGCTGTACTCGATTTTCCTGTTTTCCTAGTTAAACAGAATGGAGCCTGGATTTCTAGAGATCTCTGTGACCTCCGGCCATAACTACAATATCTGTTTTGCAATTTGTAATTAAAAATCCCCTCCTTCCCTCCCCTTGATTTATGTCTATTTTTGAGTGTGGGGGAAACAGGAGCTGGCTGGAGGAGCATAAGAGATTGAGTGGAAGGGGCATAAGGTTCCCTGTTCTCGGGAGACTCATAATTCAGAGCCCCGTCTTCTTCGTCTTCAACCATTTTTCTCTGGGCCTTACAGGCGGGAAAGTTATGATTATTATTCGCAGGGTTCGTCGGAGAGCCTCCCTCATAACCGCCTCCGCTCACACCTACTTCATCATCCCATTGACTACTCCAGGAGCCCGCTATTTACTTAGCCTCAATTCACGGGTGCCCAAAGAAACTGTACTGGACTCGGTCTGCCTTAAACCCCCCCAAAAACCGAGCAACAGTACTAAAAATGTTCACAATTTGAATTTTGAGGATGTGCATCTATCATTATCCTTTCATTGTTGAAATAAAACTCCGACTAAGGGACTTGATTAACTTTTGTAATACTAATTGTTAATCTACAAATTAAACAGTTCAATGTGGTAGGGGGTTTGCTGGATGTAGTTCCAAACTGAAATACATTCTTTTAAATGCTGTAAATGTTAATGAAACAACTAAACGAAAAGTAGACTACTGTTTGCAGGAAGCATTTGATATCATCATCATAATTTGAAACGAGGAGGAGTGACTGTCCCAATTATTTTATACGCCAGAATATTTACCGTAACACTATACATTTTTCTTTTTTATATTACGTATTTAGATTTACATACTATTCAAAAGTTAGGACAGGAAATAAGAAAAGGATACATTTTTTTGAAAATAAGAGAAAAAAATAATTTTTTGAATGTTTTTTTTTTGTTCTTATTGTACTATAAGGGGCGGGTAAATATGTTCTGTTTTCGAATTTTACAGATTCAACTCAGCGGCTTCCAGGGATCACAGCATAGTAGGCTTGCTGAGATCCCTGAGCGGCTTCAAGTTAAAGTATTCGAGCTTATGATGAAATCGGATGTGTCAGGAATTTTGCGGAAGAAAATTAAATTAACCACGAGAGAGAAAACTAGATTTTAGTTTAATTACTAATAATATATTACATTTCTGTTATAATCGGAGCTTTGATATCCTTGGAAGTTCGATGTGAATTGAAGTAATTTGAAAACGGACTAATTTACATTTACATTTAATAAGCTCAACCCTCAACGTGGGCCTCAGTTTCAGTTGTCAATGTCAGATTTTGGAATAGCTTAGGAAATTCATGTCCTCAGTCCTACTAAAAGGGCGGGCATCCTCCCCAAGTCCCCGAACGAGTTTTAGTATAATTGAGTCCGGAGTCTATAATATATTTTATTCTGTTTTTCTACCCAATAAAAAACTAAATTAAACCATTCATTCCAAGTCCTCCTTTCTTCTTTCTCCTTGATGAGGACCTTGGGACCCCAGACTAAAAGAATCTGCATTTCCCCATGAATCACTCCCTGTTCACTCCAATAATTCCCGAGCACAATGGGGGCCCAGCCCAATGCAATTTGTAATGTATATTCTCATAATTCAAAGGAACTGGGCTAGGAGGAATTAGTCGAGCCATTCAGGCATTGTACAGAGGGGCCAGTCGGTTCTCGCGTGTCTAAGCAACTACACTACAAAATGGGACCCATCCCCTTGGCTTCATCATCTTATTCGCATGTAAATTGGACTCAGCCCTCTTCAACAAGTTCAAAAAGGACTATGGATTTATTTCTTCATTTCAAAAGGTGTGAAATGATTAACTGCCTCCCCATTCACTTCTTGTTTAGGCATTCTTTCTGTACGATGCTCCAGTAACTTTCGGAGTTGGATTTACCGGGCCTGAACTTAATTAAACTGAACGGTTCACGGAGCATAGGCACGGGACACGGGGCTTATAAAAAACTGGTTATACTCTGGGATCCAAGTTTCGGATTCAAAAATAAAACAAATATTAAAGTAGTTTTATATTGTCATTAAGTATTTACATACTATGCCATACCGAGTCCAAATTCCACGGCTATCATTTAAGACTACCGAAGACAAACTAATTCACCAAAAAATTAACTAATTCAATCGGACTAACTTTGGTCGACTTTTTCCTGAATTCTGCTTTAATGAAAAGTTCGGTGAGATTTGACCGCTTTTCGTTCGGTTAGGCCGAGTGCAATCACTACAGCCAAATGTTTAAACCTAACCTAACCTTAATCAAATTAGTCATGGCCAAAATCACATAAGTTTTGAAAAAATTCAAAAAATCAATGTTAGGTTACCTAAAAATTAAAAGTTGGGCTTTGAGCCTTGAGATTTGGTCTTCGAAAATTTTTCCTTCATATTTCTACTCAGATAAGGGTCCGCTGACGAGAAATCGAAAAAGTTTTGAAAACATTCAAAAATTTAATGTTATGTTACTTTGCACTCGTTGGGTTAGGTTAGAGTAAAAATTAAAAGTTGGGCTTTGAGCCTTGAGATTTGGTCTTTGAAAATGTTTCCTTTTTATTTCTACTCAGATAGGGGTCCCCTAACGAGAAATCAAAAAAGTTGTGAAAAAATTCAAAAAATTAATGTTAGGTTACTTTGCACTCGTTAGGTTAGGTTAGAGTAAAAATTAAAAGTTGGGGTTTGAGCGTTGAGATTTGGTCTTTGAAGATTTTTATTTCATTCTTCTATTCAGGTCCTCCTTTTTAACCCCTGACGATAAATCACAAACGTATTGCGAACTAAATGCAGCAATGTAGCGTGTGACGTACAGACAGACCCACACGTTGGTCTAAAACCGAATCTGCAAAAGGCGATTTAATTCGCTTAATAATCTTTTATTGTATCCTATTCTACTGAAGTAAGCCAAAGTACTCAGGCCGGGTCTGAATTCTGAATCCCATATAAATTCAGTCCAGCTTATATACTTACTCGTTTCTATATTTTGTTTTGGGCTAAATTCTATATTTTTTAGAAAACCATCAAAATGAAATCTTATTTCCGGACCATTTTGGGGTAGCTTTCACTCGTTTAGTCTCCCCTCATTCTGTCCCTGGCCTAATATGTCTTCACACTGAGTCGCACAGTGGGAGTGCTTTCTTTTTCCCCTCTCCCCTACACGCCCTAAAAATTAACTCAAGCTCTCCACCTAATTCACTAATTTAATTACTCAAAGTTCGGCCCACTCCAGCTAGTACCCGTAGTAATTAAAAGTGGATCCAGAGGAGAACAAGACGATCGTTGCTCCCCTCAAGATAAACTACTTGATTACTTTCACCCCCTTTCTCCATTAAAAAAAAATAATAGATGAAACTAGAAAAAATGTAATTATCAGAAAATAAATAGATCGAGTAGTTATTCCCACGGAGATAGGCCTTACCATTAACTTTAGCCAAGCTTCCCGCTTTCACCCGGCCCGAATAATGTATTTCATGGACTACAGCTATCCAGGCTCGGGAAGCGGGAGGGAGCCCAATAACTTAGAATGACATGACTATGCATGATGTGATATGATAATATGATAAGTTATAGCTCCAGAAAAAAATAGGGAAATATTCCTAAGATATTCCGCCGCATGCCTCATCTTCTAGAAAAAAGTCCCCCATCTTTTGGGCCCCATAAATTGAGCAGATTACTTTTTTCCCCAGGCCCCCGCTCCTTCCCCAATCATCATAATTCACTCATTCGGTCTGATACAGAAGGAAAATATATGAATCCTGGCTAAATTCGCATTTCTCCTCTATAGGTATATCATGGAGGGAGGATTCAATTAAAATTACAGCGACATGAATGATTATAATGAAGTGCCCTTAGGATTATAAACGCGAGGCTGTGTTGACATAGTTGAGCGTGTCTTCTGGAGGTTCTAGTTCTAGGGAAAAGAAATCCGGCCTTTTTAAGAGCCATTCTGAGGATTCTAGAAAATCAAAACACCGGGAAAGCGTGTCAAGCCTCAAGTACAAATTGGTATTGTATATTTAAAGTTAAAGTTATGTGGAGGGTATTGGTACTTAGGCATTCCAGAACCGGCGAGCCATGAACTTTGTTCCTAGCTATAGCTATACATGGTCATTAACATAGTTTTCCGGGTTCGGATTCGGATTCTCAATACAAGCCTACAAAGTTTTGGGCATGGATTTGGCTACTGTCTGCAGTCAGCCCTGGCGCATACTTCCTTTGGAGCAATTTGTCGTAAATTTAGTGCTATGAGTTACAGTAAAGTATGTGCTGAACAAGAAATATATGTATATATAGACTTTAGCGCAAAACAAAATACGCAAAACTACGAAGGATTCAGTCGGTTGATAAGGTATTCATAACCGATTCGAATTCCATACCCGACCGTCGACCGTTGTCCTTTGCGTAAAATCTAGACTTATTAATTTCCACTTGGTTTTTGATTTAGACTAGAATGTATCCCTGTTGGGCAACATTTCAGTACAAGCCAATACCAAATACAACTGGAACAAGACGCCGTATAGGAATAACTGGAGAAATTAAAAATGATCCCCGAGCAAACATTCGAAAATATAGATTTAAGCCAACATTCTCATGTCCAGTTGATTGGATTGAATTAAGTTAGGTTAGGTTTGGACTGAGACAAAAACCGAAATAATTCTACTGCATGTTTTATTTATAACGCCACATAGCTATTCGACCGAAATTAAATGGACAAGCCATACATAACGAATTTTTCAAATTAAGTTCCCCGCAGCAAACCGGTGACAGTCCCCGTCAGCACCCGCCTCATAATTTAGCCGGCTCCTAATATAATACGCGAATACTTCCTATTTCCCCGAAAATGCTTGGGAGTGATTAGGGAGTTTCGTATTCGGCTCATGGTTCCGGCTCCCTGACATGGAGGCAAAATAATATGAAATACCTCGGAGCCCTGTTTCCCCAGCCTAATGTAATAATATAGGGCGGGCCTTCCGCGCCTGCATAATATCCCTTCTTCCCTGTCTACAAGTCGGGGAGACTTATGAGGGGAGTGTGGCCGGAATCCCTAAACTTCCGACTTCTGTGGTCCCATTTGGTGGCTCTGAGTTTTATCGGAAAGGAATTGTCTTTTCATATCACGTTTCACTCCATCTACAGCCCAAGGAGATCTCAGGCCGGCCTACCAATCTCCATCTAATCATGCACTAAGCCTAATCCAACAGTTCCCAGTTCCACCAGTTTAATTATACGGGATGCGGGGTCGGGAGAGTCGACATTGACAAACTTTGAATTTTCAAAATATACGAGAAATATGCTTTCTATAATATTAGTCCCGTTTGGAAGATTAACTTAACCATTAATTAGCTGGAATGGATTTTAAATATAGTTCTGAATTCTCGTCTAATTTCTTCTCGAATTCTTTTGAGGTAGTATTGTACGGAATTCGCCCGTATTTAAAAATTCTGTTTACATTATATTTCATTTCAAAAGAAAAGGCCTTTCACGGTAACCCTAATTAATGGAATCGTTCCTAACGGACAAAAACTAATCATGCCTAACTTATTCTAATTCAATAATTTATTGTATATAACTATATGCATAAAATATGGTGAAGCTTGCTTAAGATGTGGTTGATATTAGCGTAACATGTGGTAAAACTTAGTATGAAATGTGGGACATCAGAAAAGAAATGATATCGACAACTTATCCCGGATATTATTTGAATTAATTCTACTTTGAATGGCATCGAAGCTTGATAATTTTTAACGGCTGTCATTTAAACAGTCACCAATTAATTCGCAATCTCTCACCAATTAAAGAAGATATCCTCACCAAATACAGCAAATTACTCACCAATCACTTGAAACTTACTATGACCAAAATATTTTTATTTCATAATAATTAACGGAATTCAAATTATTATTTGAAATATTTCAAAACCTTAGTGAGGATATCTGGTCTAATGGGTGAGAGATTTGGAATTAATTGGTGATCGTTTACATATTCCTCCTTTTTAACCAGAATATAATACGTGGACAGAAGAAAGCAGACCACATTTGCCCCCGCCCTGAATTTCCATAGAATATGTGGGAGAGAGAGCGGGTCTGAAATAAAGCAGACCTTTGTGCCCAAAGCCCGGGCCATGCCTTGTCAAGCCTCCCGACTTCGGCTGAAGCCCGGATCCGGGAAGATTCATGCTTTTTTCGGGGCTCTCGAAGGGAAGGAGCGGGGAAGACACAATTTGTTGGCTGGGAATGGCAGGGAAGAATATATATGGTAGAAAATTGCTCCCCGCTTTATATATTAGATATTAGATCATATAGTATCCCCTTCGTCTTGTGTACTGGCTGCTGGTTGCTGTACTCCGAGGAGGGCTCCCTTCCGCCGCCGCCGTCCCGGGTCCCAATATTAAATGTATGGGAGTAATATATATCTGGTGTGAGCATAGGGAGCATCTATCAGCCTTCCGAATAAAAATTTTTGTCATCTCCTCCGCCCATTAATCATGATTCGGGATTTATGGCCGCCTCGGACCCAAAATGGGAAAATGGTGGCCCAGGAATACGCAAGAAACTAATACGAAAATGGGATCGGATTCCTTCCAGCCCCGCTGCCCGGGACTTATAAATAGCTAAAAGTAGTCGTACAGGCTTGGGCGTATTGTCGGAAATTCGAATGGGTCCTCCACCCCTTCCAGCATGCAGGATGATTTAGCATGAATGGAAACTCTGCAAATTGTGGTAAAAATTAAAAATCTAAATTTTATTTTAAAAATTAACAAGAGCCAAAATGTTAAAGTAGTAGAGGGCTAGAGGGAAATTCAGAACAGGTTTAGAAAACCGGGATTTTAGAGTAACTGAATCTTTTTGTGTGCATGTATTTATAACAAACACACACTACACTCTGTGTTGTGTAATTAAAAACAAAATAGCATCTTGCCGGAGTATTTATTTAAGTGTAAAGTTTTAGGCATGTAGCTGTTTAAATATTAATTACAATTTGCCTTAATTTGTCCATAAAAAAAATTCAGTGTCATTTTAAGTTTACTTCATTCACCCCTACGCTAGCCTAACCTAACCAAATTTACACCGTATATAATCTCAAGGTATGGTAATTCCGGGTAAAATTGCTAATTTAAAAGGAGAAGTTATGTAATCATCTCAGTATTACAATGACTCATTTTTGTGGTAAAATAACTCCATGAAGAAGCATTACTGATTTAAAGGGTAAGGTAACTTATTGTAGTGGTCAAAAGGAATAATTGCCGAGGCTAATTTACTCTTTTTTAGGGGGTAAAACCACTTATTCAATGGTAAAATTACTCATTTGGTTATAACTAATTATTCAAGAGGTAAAATAACTCATTGTAGTAGGGTTAAACATTAATCATGATAAAGGTAAAATTACTCATATGGTTACTCCTTCAAGGGTAAAATTACTCATTTGCATTTGAGGGGTTAAATTAATCATTTAGTGGGTCAAATTAAAAATGAACCATTTTAGGATTAAACTACGTCCTGCAGCGGTAAAATTACCGACTTTCGGGACACGCCAAAGCTCCCAAAAAAACCGCTTTATTCTTCCAAATTGAGGCCAGGCGTGAGCCTGACCTAACCGGTGTTAATTGTAAAGAGTTCGAATTAGTTGAGGCCGAAACAAATGGAAAGAGTCCAACTCTCCAGGAGCCACCCAGCGTGTCCGGGTAATGAATTTTGGACCATAACTAGCTCACCTCCTGTCATCCCCTCCATTCCTTGCAGCATATAGGGCCGCCCGTGCCCGGGTAAAATGAAATATATGGATTTCGGAAACTCGGGCCCGTGCCCAGCATGGAGGCCGGAGCCCGGCAGAAGACTCCGTGCAGAAGAACAGACAGGCATGGGACTCTGCAAGGATGGATGGGAAAAGATCGGGAGAGGAAGTGCTGACGCAAATGGTTTGTTGTGCTCATTCCTCTCTAGTGCTAGTATACAAACGGAGGTACCCGCCTTTTCTAGCCCACAGCCCGCATAGCCTACATAGCGCATGCATTATCATTTGAAACATATATTAATAAGGAAACAAAATGCGGTTTTAGCCCAATAAACGGCGACCATAATAACCAACAAATTCCCACACTTCTTTCTTAGCAAATTTTATAAATCAATAATACTGAAGTGAATGTTAACGCTAACGTTTAGCAAATTGAGACGGAAAGGCTCTATTGTTAAGAACTTGATTTTATTTGTCGATCCCATTTGTGTTTGAGTAAGCTTATTGCTTAATTTCAAATTAGTAGCATATAAGAGTTGACACGCAAAAAATGGTTCAACGTCGACTGAATTTTTAGTCTACCGAATAATTAACGGAAATAGTAATCAGACAAAATAAGATGTGATTGAAGCCAGAATGGTCTCCCATCTGCTATGTATTTAATTCGCCGCGGTTTTTCATGATGCCGAAATTTTAGATATTTTACATAGATGACCTCCATCTGACTTTGGAAAATTGGAACTTTTTTTTGCAAATAATTATATATATCTCACATACTGGTTTTAGAGTAAATTACCGTCACTGCTCTAACCTCTACCGAGTTCAAAAAGTATTTAGTATTGGTTCCTCAACTGCTCTATGATACAACAATTCTTTTAAAAAATCGGATTTTTTCAATTTTTTCCTACGAGAGATCCCCAGGTTCGGCTTGATTAATGGGTTTGTTTGGGGTGAAAGAGACTCATTAGAAAGGCCCTGCCCGTCCACTAATAGAAAGAGATGGGCTTGGAAGGGTGAGAAGGAGGAATTACTCATCTTCCTTGTTGTGACTTGTGTAAGAATTCGAGGCCTGGGTATTAAATATGCAGGATGTATGGTGGTTGTGTGTAGAGATAGCCGCCCCTTGTCCGGCCCGGCCTATAAATAAGGTTCTGATTGGGAGGAACCCTTGACTAAGTACACAGGGCTCCGGGCCAACAATCCCATGGCCTATCTGTATATCCCATTGTAATTCAATCCGGGCCGGACAAAGGCGTAATGGATGAGTTCCCTGGAGAGCTGGGAAGGTAGGCAGAGGCCCAAAAAAGGCCAAGGGCCCGGGCCCTTAGGAGGTGGTGGGTTACGGAAGGAAGGACCACCTTACCTTATTATAAACGAATTACGATCTCTTAAAGAGATCCTAAACACTTTACTTTATGAGCCCCTGCTCAATGGCACCTGCTGCTAGTAACTTCTCCCCAATAGCTGGAAGTCCACCGTGGTGCGGCCCTGGAACCCAAATCAATGATTTATGGAACCAAAGTATACAATTTAACACAAATGGTGAGTAAGGATCTGGGGAAGAGACGCAGGGAATCATCTTCCTAGGCATTTTTAATGCCTGATGCGTATTCAAGTTGTATACAATCCCGGATCGGCGTAATTGTGCTCCTAGACAAAATGGCACGGTGTTACTTACAGAAATTCAAATTAGTCGTAAATATTAAATCGGCAGCTTATACTTCCGCTTCCGTAATTCCCTATAACTTATAACCCACAGCATCTTACCCACACATACGGTAAAAGAAGACTTGCTAACTTGATTAAAAACTTAACAATACAAATTGTTCTACTAGTTCAATAGTATTTCAAAATCAAAATTCAGGCAATTACTCGTCTAGCTGTTACGCATATTATTATCTTGAGTCGCTACCAGAGCTAATGCGGAAAAATAAACAGCACACGAATACTAAATATTGTTACTAGAACTAGAAGTTATCGGAAAATGTAAATACTGTATCAGGTGTTGCCGAATTGACGACTTGTACTTGATACTACACAAAATGTATAGATTTTTTTGCACAATGCAAAGTTTTACAAATAATAAGCCCAGATGTTAACCAGACAATTTGGCTCATTTCGGGTATTGAATATGAATCGGGCACGAATTCATACTAAAACTAAACTGTAAAATTGTGCCTAATGCATGTCAAAAACTTTTTTATCATTTGCATATTTTGTTTGGGCTATAAGGTAAAACTCGGCCTCGAATTTATCCGGTTAAAATATTAATTTGTTTCGATAAAATGTAAATATATATTCTTTCCAATCTCTAAATGTAGGCCACACGGATGTAAACAACTAATGTTGAACTAACCATCTGTAGATGTACGTGATCAATTAACACAAATTCCAAAAATACTGTCCGTCATCAAAATATGCAGAAATTCCACAAAATCCTGAGAATATTCTAGACCAAGCCGCAGGAAAAACAAGAGCTCATATTTGCTGAATGGGAAGAACGGCAGGTAACGTGTGATTAGTATAATTTTATATCTATATTATCCCCGTCGCCTTTTGCGGCCTCCTCGGTCGTGGCTAACCAATACACTTAGACCCAAAACCCAGGTTGAAGGTTAGGCCCGCAGTTTAATATGGCCCGTCCGGGGCCGATGCAGTTCAAAGTTTTGGAGCCGTTGGAGATAATTTGGCGTTGGGAGCCTACACAGAGAACGCATTCATGCGTTGAGGTAATTGGGCCTGAATCACGTAGTCGTAACATTATAGGCAGGCGATAAGGGGAACTACACTTAACTACAGGCTTAGGGACGACGTGAAAATCCGGAATCAAGTTCTGCATGTAAATTTTGGTGGAAAACAAAAGTGGGAAGGTGTTAGTTTAGCTAGAGCTCTCCAAAGGACTGCGTGTAGGGCCTACGTGTGAATTGTGAGGCCGGGTTTGGGAAAAGCATGTTGGGTTAAGTATAGTGTACTCTGCACTCCACTTTGTAATAATAGTAATTTTTATGTCTTATTTAAAAGGAATGTCTCTGCAGTGCAGACTCCTCTGCAACAATGTGTTGGGCCCATACATTCAAATTCAACGCGTATGCAGAGCATTTTGGGCATTTTCTAACTTTCCAAGCGGGCCAATAACTCTCTAGGAAAATTAGTATACTTCTGTACTTAAATACAGGCCATTGACCCCCCACATTCTAAAGTTTACCCAAAACTGGGAATATTAACCCAAAACAAGCAATATGTACTACCGAAATCTATATTTGCTGTTAGAATTTTTTTTGGTGGCTAAAATCTATTTTTTAGTAGCACTAATATTACTTATTCTCGTTTTCATAACTTGAATGACAGCCGTGAATAATTTTTTTTCGTAGATGAATCCTGAAAATGCATGCATGAAATTCCCTGCAAGATCTTAGTCTGGAGCCCAACGTAGTATGAAGGCCTGAAAGCTCAGTCATGTGAGCAGGGCACAAAAAACGTTAGGCCGAGAACATTTGCATGGCCATTCATCTTGAGAGCCCGGACAAGCTGACAGGGAAGTCTCTTGCTGTGCCGCATGATTAATTTCATTAATTTAAAATATATTTGTGCATGGGTTTCCCTTGAGAATAATCAAGCCGCGCATTGTTCTCGGGCCCAAGAAATATGGAGGCGGTCCGAGGGCGATACTTTCGTAATTCCTACGAAAATCGGCGTATTTTGCGTTTCCGAGCTTCCTACTTGCTCCGCTCGGTATCTGTAGGGTCTCCTGGAGATTCGATTAAGGGGATCCTCCTGCCTAAAAAACGAAGAGAGAGACAAAAGTGGAGTGAGGCTGGGACCTTTCGGAATGATTTATGCTCAGTCTCCTCAAATCCTGATTTACGACCACACAGCTAGATCCTAGTTAGAGATCCAATAGATTCTCAAATGAGAAAAACTACACCTGTGCCCGGGCCCTGGCTCAAGCCTTTACGGGCCACGTTCGGCCATTTTTCTTGAAAAAGGGGACGGACTCCGGAATTCGGAATTTTTCCGAATCCGCGCTGGACTGGAAATCACAGTGACTTACCATAGTTCAACAACACCCCAGCTTGTTTGGAATATACCACAAAGTGTAGTAATTAAATTGATTCAAGTAGTCAAACATTTTTTGCACATAATAGCAAGCTTTTTGTAAAGCTTTTTTGAACGAATGAGGCTTCAAGGTAAACGTAAATAGAAGATTATTGATCCTAATTATTTATTCGGTCCAGCTTGTAAGGATTTATTTATATTTGATGCCATAAAAGTATGGAAAATGCAAATGCATATAATATGGGTACAGTATTCCTCAAAACTCCATAATTTAGGCGTCCCGTGCGTGGCTCCAGAAAGGCCCGTCCGCTTCCTCAACCGTGTCCAGCCCCCTTACCTAGTAATTAAAATTAAAAATGTATCCCTGGTCCCACTTCCCAATTCATGGTATACTTTCAATTATAAGAAAAGAGACGAGGCCTGGCTCCTCTAATAGAGTCATAAATAATCCGTATTCATGGATATGCGCGAAGCCTGGATTGCAAAAGGCAGGGCTAATGAAATTATAAATTTTAAAAGAAGGATGGGCGAGGTTCCTGAGTTAAGAGCAGAAAAAACTTGTATGTAACCTAGTAGTAGATAGAGGAGTACAAACTACAATGGGCTATGCCCATAACCTATTGTATCAAGTCTAACTACTAACTACACATTAGACTCGAGATCCACCCAAGAGATAGTAGCTGGGTAAGAAGAGGAGGAATGGGTTCTCAGACTACTCCGCGTCGTTTTGTATTATTTTGTATTCCGCAGAGCCAGGCACGACTCCTCAACTGAAGAGGAAAGGGAAAAGGAACTCCGGGACTATAATTTAGGAGAAGGTGAGGAAATGCGCGGAGGGACTTAATTTACTTTTTCTGCCTCTTCCCACTACTATCTGGGGCCCAGAGCCTCAAGTTTCTTAATCTTAATGGAAATAGGATATTATAACGATTTTCCAGGGAAATTTACGGACCAATGAAGGCTCTTGTCAAGATCCGGAGATAGAGTGATAGGCAGAGACGGGCACAGGCCGGGAGTTGAGTCGGGACAGGCTCCAAGAGGTTTGGGTACAAAATAGTCAAAATAGTGAGTTGGAAATATTCCAAATTTAAACGGCATACAGTATTTTTTAAGTAATGTTATTTACCCAATTAATTTAACTTCTGGTTGCTCTTCTAGGTACGTACGGTTTCTTTATGTCGAACTCCCGAATGTCGAACTGTCACTTCGTCCAACTCACTACGTCGAAAGTTTTGAATGTCAAATCGTTTGAATTTCGAAACGTTTGAATGTCGAATCGCTTGAATGTCGAAAAGTTCGAATGTCGAATCGTTTTAATGTCGAAAGGTTTGAATGTAGA
>JAQFZY010000650.1:0-23564 GCA_034696285.1 Hypogastrura burkilli | reverse complement strand
CTGCACTCTTTTACACATCTACCGACGTCAGACTCAAAACATTGCTGGCGTGCGGGAGATAGGAAAACCCTATATCTGGGATAACGCTTATAACATACATATAAGGGACTAAACAATTTTCTGAATAACATCTCTGATCTCTTTCCACGATTTCAGATTTCAGTGTATTCGTATTATGTGGAACTAGACAGGTTCAATTTAATAGTAAATACTAATGACAGTTATGGCAATAATGCGAAAACAAAAAATCAAAAATCCATTCATTTGCGGCCGCTACTCACCTCAGGAATATTTCTGGCTGGAACTGCCCTAAGACACCCTGTAGCTGAGTAATCACTGAGTCTTCATGTTTTCTCTTCCTCCCTGACATATTGCCAAGTATTTGACAATTAACTAATCATTAAATACCTGTAAAATATTAGTTAGTAGTTTAGTTAGTTGCTATAACACAGTCAAGCAGGACCACGAGGCACGAGGACTACAGACTGCAGGCTGCATGCATGCATGCGAAATTCCCAATGAACAATGAAAACCTGAATGCTTTTGAAGCAAGCACGCATGCATGTAGTAGCAAGCACGCCGCCGAAAGCTCCTTCTGAACTGAATCCCGCAACTCATGACTTTCGAGTCTCCTTAGCACACAGCCCACAACCGTGTTCAATTCTAATGTAGCGGCTCAGCGGCTGAAGATTTGTTGTGGTGAAGACTTGCTAAGAGCTAGTTGTGGGAAATTGGGCACAGCTGAGCAGCGTATGTATACCTTTATTGCATTGCATTGAGTATTGAGTAGGTACAGGTACAACAGCAGGTATAAATATCAGCCAATAGTTAAAATTAATTGAACGGTTAAATATGTCTATTTTTAAAAGTTACTAGTAGATAATTCTATTTTACGAAATTTATTATATGGCCTTTTATACGTGTAATAGAATTTTGAAACAATCTAGTATTGTTGTGTTAGAGCTCTGCAACCCTTCAATGATAGCTCCGCCTCTCGGTAGTTTTAGGAGTATATCATGTGATCACGTTGGACTTGAAATTTAAATGTGAATTTGAACTTACTTTTTTAGTCGAACAACAACAGTACAGTCAACAGTGCAGTAGTGGAAGTAACAGAAGTAACGGTAGAAGAAGAAGAAAGATAGTCTCAATTTCAATTTACAATTAAAGTTAGGACATGAATTACTAGAACATAGAAGCCCGAAGGTCAACGATTAAAGGACGCATTCGTAAGGTGTCAACTGTATTACTTTGTACGTACTACGTAGTAACTCGACAAGTTCAAGGTCATTGATGTAACCATTTCTGATTTGGATTTGTAATTGTAATAATGGCATGAGTAGTGGTCAGTGTCACCGTCACCAGTATGATGTATTAGTATAGTTTGTTGTGCTTTGTATTTGTACGATTACTTAAGGTGTATATGGTGTAAGGGTACATAAGTCGTATCTCATCTCATAACACAACAGGTTATAATCACACGTGCACGTCTATTATATTGCGGGTGTAACCAACTGAGTCTTCCCTCCGTTTCTCTCTCGGCCAGACACTCTCTGATGCTGGCCTGTGGCTTGCCTGTGCCGAGCTATTCAGAGTTTAGTTCCTAAACAACTATTATATGTACATATGACATATACTTATACTATACTAAATAGTAGTTTGTGCATTGACAAATTCAAATTATTATTTTTTTACCACATTTTCAGGGTATCGGAGCGGATTGCCTTTTGCCTTTTTACTGTTCCTAGTCCCAAGACGTAAGATGTCAAGTCCAAGTGTCAACGATTTGCAAACAAATCCTGAAGAAGAACTTGAGGTTGGAGATCGAGATCATAGCCTTGAAGAGAATATTGTCCAGGGTCTCCTGACTCCAGAGGGAGAACAGCCTATTGAGTTGGGTGCCAATGGGGCTGAGTCAGGTCAACCCCAACAGTACAACGACTCCACTTCCCCAGAAAGTAATTATGATCGTGACGAGGGTGTGCCCCACAAAGATGCAAAACAGATTTCGAAGGTTCGGTTTGATCCTACCTTGTCTCAGAAGCGGAGGAGGGACATGGCTCTGGAGTGGCAGAAAAAGTATGCATATACACATTGCATAGTCTCCTAAGTTGTAAAAAACAAATATGGTAGTAGATGAGTCGTAATAATTGGATTGGATTTATTTTATTCCTACAGGCGTCGGGATGAGATCCTGGAGAAAATCCGACAACTGGAGACTGACTCTGGACTCAGTGACAGCGAGCCGGAGGACATTGACTTCGCTGAAGAGGTGGCCAAGAAGAGTAAGAAATCAAAATTTAGTGATAAGAATGGTGATACGAGGGCTGAGAAAACCTCAGCCTCGAATGGATCTGGATCTCTTTATAAAATGGATACAAGTCAGCAGCAGCAGACCACAGGCGGTCGGAAGAAGCAGTATCAAAATCAGTGGAGATCTCAGGTTCGAAAAAATAATTAATTCACACTACATAAATAAATAAATCTTGTAAACGCCCTAAAGATAACTCTTAATACTTTCTTTTTAGAAAAAGTCTCCACCGGTGGGCGTCATGCTTTCAGAGTGGCTGGTGGAAAAACCTGCCGACTTCGAAGATGAGTGGTTGGGTGTATTATGTCCAGTTGGAAAGCGTGCCCTTGTTGTTGCCTGCCGCGTAAGTTGACCTTTGATTTGAACTTAAGCTCAGCTTTGTGCCCTGAAATAGGAGGCCTTTTGTTTAATCGCCTTTGTTTCTGTTTTCCGTTCAGGGTAAAACTAAAGTGTTTACACGGACGAATCAGTACCTGGGTCGTTGGTCCTCGATGTTGCCAGGCGGTCGAAAGGCAAGTTATACCGGTAAGTGGAGTGGGTTTGAAAATTCAGAATCTTGTAGCTGATGAATTCTTATGATCTAATTTCCTTCTGTACACAGTGCTGGGTAATCGTGGGCGCGGAGTTACCATTCTCGACTGTATCTGGTCCGAGGAGAGTCAAATTTTTTATGTTCTTGATCTCATTTGCTGGAACTCGCACTCTTGTGGAAATTGTGATGTAAGATCTATTTATATTCGAATTTACGATTCCCGGTTTCATCTAACCACGGCAAACTAGGATCTAACTAAGGTACGTATTTACTATTCATAGACCGAGTATCGTCAGTTCTTCCTAATGTCAAAGTTTCATGAGTCCCCTGAGCTCCTGACGCCTGGTCCAGCCAACCCGATCCCCTTCATGCCACTCCCTTTCTTCAAGGCCGAGACCCTGCCCATGATCATGACCTCAATCTATCCTCCATTCCCGGAAAAGATTGACGGGGTCCTGTTCTTCCACAAGGAGGCCTATTACATTACTGAGACCAATCCCTTGTGTCTCTGGATCCTACTCTCGGACGTTGCAGCCCGGCTGGGGGTTGACGTCAATCCCGAGCTCCTGGCTCGTGAGAAAAGGACAAAGAAGGCAGAGAATCGGGTTGTGAAGATGAGAGTTGGCATGCAGCAATAAGCAGAGAGAAATGCTTAATTTCTTCTATATTCTATTCTATATTCTATTTAAGCATAGCCTACATATCTTTTGAGCGCTGGCGTATTTTTTGTAATGAATTGGACGAGCCGGACCTTACCGACTGCTTCAACTTCGAGTATTCCTCAATAGAATATATTGTTACACAATTATATTATTATATTTCAATTTATAGTGACGATAAATAAAATGTTTAGTTTATTGCAGCAATAGCGAAGCTGAATAGTTTCTTTATGGCTCACATTATTTAATTGTACTTTCTAAGAAGTACTCGAATGGGAATCATGTGCACTTTAAACTTTAACTGATGAAATGGTGCACCAGTTAAGCCAATTTGACGCAATTTATATTTACGGAATTGAGGCCGTCAAGAACAGGCTGGTTAGGCTTAAGAAAATGCCTTAAAGCTCTGTTTACAGGCTTGTGTGAATTAGAACAACTTCTGCACTTGAGTTCGAGGTGCCGGATTCTCGAGCTCGTCAGATAAGGATATTCCTGAATTACACAAAAACCAGTAAGTATAATAATATTTTAGCATTTAGACCTATTGGGTGGGATTTAATGGTATCACAGTGTGTTGAAGTTTACCTTATTAAATCCCACTGATGGGATTTAATAACAATTTAAGAATTGTGATTTATTTAATGCAATTCTGGACATACTGATTTACAAAATATGAAACCGTACTTAATTGTATTTTGATTTTGTATTTAATTCTTTCAGATCTCCAAATCATGGACAGTCATCAGTTGTACCTTTTGGCCAGGCTCATACTGGTCCTCAACCTGCCGTTGGTCAATGTCCATGCTGGCCCGGCACCGCAGCCAAATAAACCTGAAGTTTCCTACGGGGTGGACACTGAGACAGATGAGAGTTGGCTGGTCTACCAGAAAGTTGCCCCCATTATATACGAATACGAGACGCCGGCCTCATACAAGAATTTCCTGAGCGGGATCTACCCCAAGTACCGCCAACCCTGCCCACAGCGCCCCACTACTGGTTGGTACGCAGAGTGGTGCCCTGTATTGGAAGGCCTCCGTCAACTTGGGACTTACTTGGAGTCTGCCATTTCCCTGAATACCCTGACCTCTCTCCCAGAGTCCGAGCAACTCTACTACTTTGACTCCAACTGTGACCGCCTCTTCAAGTCCTTCCCCAGCCTCAGAACGGAGGGCTCAGTCCTTGAAGACTACCTCCGAAACTTGGAGAACTGTGCCGGGCCCTTGTTCCTCCGTGAGAACGGGACGGTTGCGGGGTCTACCTTTGCCGAAGTATTTAAGAGCCTGAAGGGTCCAGAAAAATCGGAGACGGAAGCTAACAGCGTCGTAATAAATACCAACGTCATCCAGTCGGCCCTTGGCTACTTGATATACTTTGCTGAGTCGCAGCGGTGGAAGGGAGCAATTTCGGACTGCAAGGCCGGGACGATCCCCTCAACGCTCGTTCAAAAGACTCAACTACAGGCCTCACTGTTGACTCTCGAGTCCATCTTAATGATGAAGTATGACATGCAGCTTGTGCTAGGGAAGGGTGACTCCGAAATCGGGTCCTACTACAAGCAGCGGCTAACGGACTGCACGTTTTCCGGGACCAAGCTCATTGTACGAATCTTGGTTCCTGTTCGGGAGGCGAGTCGACAACTCTACCAGCTCAGGTCACTTCCATTCCTTTCATCTAACGATGGACAAGGACAGGTCTGCCTCATTGCCGAATTCCAGAACGAACGGAACCTTGTCTATGATTTTATCTCAAATTCAGCCTTGGACTCGGACTGCGCCGACAAGTCTGAGCTCTGCTACTCCGCTGCCTTCCCGAACTCAAACAGTTTCTACAATCAGAACGAGTGTGCCAAGGCCTTGTTTTCCTACCCGGTCCAGAGTGCCCGCTTTGAGACCGCCTGTCCTATGACCTGTAAGCCAGTGAGTCCGGAGAGCCTCCCGCTAATACGATCCTTGGGCGGGAACGGCTATCACATTGTGGGACAAGCTGGGAAGTCATTCCTCGTCGAAAGAGATGAGAATGGAACTGAGGCCTTGGAAGCAACAGTATTTGACGTGCAGAAGGCTCCCGAAGGCAAGAATAATACTTCTGCTGTACCCTTTCCGGACTTTGGAGCCATCCAAGTTACGCTGCCCTGTAATTCCCGGCTACTGATCGAAACGGCCGGGGGAGGGAGCAACTTGACCTTCTTCTCCAAGGAACCCTGTGTTCGGGAAGTGGGACTCAAACATGTTCAACTGTATCAGCTGACGGTTACGCCCAGTGAGAATGAATTAGGATTTAATGCAACAAATTGCGATTCGCGTTTTCGAACTTTGGAACAGAAATGCTAGAATTATCTGTTTCACGGCTGCTCTATTTGGAACAATAGTTTATTTGACTAAAATAATTGAAATCTATACCGTTTATAAAAGAATATACATATATAGATAATATGTGGTCCATGTCATGCTTTATTATAGTATTGGAAATTGAATTCAGTAGTGAAGAGCTAAAGTAAATATTAGCCTATGATTTTTAGGGTAAAGCCGAGCCGTGGGAAAGTTGTGCCCGATAGCAATTTAGGAATAGGAAGGGCACGTCATTATCTCATTGCTACGATAAGCCAGGCACATCTGTTTTTTCTGCTGTTAAAGTTGAGTCTTATTATAGGCAGTCTAGCTCATTTTTACTGATAAACAGTGCTTGACAAAGTAAAATACGGCTCTGACTGTGACACGTCGTTGACAGTTTAGTTAGATCGATTTAGAAACCGGCTTGGAATTTCAAAGCAGCAATAATTTGTGTAAAAGGTAATAAAATGGTACAGCGAAGATTGCAATATTTATTCTCGGGACGCGGGACCGTTAGTGCTGGTGTATACAGTATTATTTTAATAATTTGCCTAATTATTTTATGCTTCCGGTTTATTTTCATAGTTTCATAGTTTGGTGGCGTCAAAGGGCTGAAATGAACGCCTACTCGCAGAAAGATTACTCTGCTGAGAACAATACGGGTTTCGACACAAGGCTATTCCTAAGGCTCTTAATCTGGATAGCCCTGACCATCCTATTCTGCAACATTACTCCGATCTTCTTGGCAGAGTACTTCCAGCTAAATGCCCCCGCTACAGCTGCCAGTACACAGCAGCGGCTCTACGCTCCAGAACCACCAATTTTCTACCAGAATACCTAATGTCAAATATAATTTCGGTCCAGCTGATGAAGTCATTAAATTACTGTGCATTAATTAAATATAGTCCTATGTGACCAAATTGAAGTTATTGCATGATCACAAAATGGAACTTTTAGTCACCGAATTGTTTTTTTTTACCATACACAATACATTCGGATATTGGACAATCGAATATTACTGAAATCTTGCATTGTATTATTTTGTATTACTCCACGCCAGAAATAAAGCTTTTCGCGGAAATATAATATTCAGCGGAATAAAATGAATTGCTTGTGTATACATACATGTCTGAAAACAACTTATGTGTACCTAACTTAATCTATACTTTCCAAAACATGGAGCCCTATTTGGATTTGGAAGGTTTTTGAATTTTCCGCTAGAATCTATATTTTTGTTCCTATATGAAAGTATTACACATTTTGACCAAATATGGAACCCTAAACCCTAAAAACTATTAAATGTGCACCTAAAATCAAACGTTTTTATTTTTACCTAGAATATGAAGTGTACGCTTATTACGACAGTTTTAGGAGCTCACGCTTACGACAGTGAGCCTATAAAGATTCCATTGAAGAAAAGCGGGAGCAAGGAGCAAGTGGGTTCCTTTAATCAAAGGGTACAAAGTTCAGCCGTCGTGCCTTTTGCCTGTACCGATGGATTTTTGGGGGGCTTTTTCCTGGAAGAACCCGAACTCCTCATGGATGATCCTGGATGTACAGTCAAGTCTGGTGACGGGCTAGCCGGATTACGTAACGACTCTTCTGCCTCATCGTGCCTTCGGCCTAGAATGTGGCATGAAGAGCCAGGGGCCTCAGTTGAGTCCACAATGTACGTTGGAGGTCCGAGTCTGAGCGTGTGTAGGATTTTACTACAGCAGAACTCCAAAACAACATGTGACTTCATAAATATTATGCTCCTCTTTCGTCATCCCACCACAGCCAGTCTTCAAGGTTGTTGTTTATGGACAGAAGGCACACGAGTTCACTCGAGGGCGAACAATAGCCAAGGAATTCCTCACAAAGAAGCACTGGATTCTGAGAAAGTAAGTACTTTTGGGGGTGGAAGTAGGATTATTTGGGACTTAAACAAGTAGAGAGAGACGAGACGACTGCAGAACAGCTGTGAGAGTGCTTGTAGGCGTTTCTTTTAAGTTGTAAAGTAGTGAACGTTGTAAATACGATTCCCTTTGTTTTACCTATTCAGATAAATTAGCGTTGTATCTTCTCAGCTAGATGCAGCTGAAGCATGAAGGTCAATTGGGATTGGCAAATGATCGGAGCGAACTGTCTGAATACCAGCTTCAACTTAATTGTGGCTGAATTGTGAATTAATGTTTACAGGGATAAATGAAGTATTGAATCTACAGTTGGAATTGAAGAACTACAGTAAATCATAAATTGAAAATATATATTGTTAATTGCAGGAAATTGGAAGCACTTAGCCATTCGCCATTTGTATATTTATTATTGGCTTGGTCAAGACCCAAAGGCAGATTATTCAGAAGAAAAAGTCAAAAGTTAATATTGAGTTAAAATGATGGACACGGACGACATAAACATATCGTCATTAGTGACCACGGTCATCAAAGAAGAAAAGTTCGACTACGAGGAGGTAAGGAACGATACAATTTAGCATCATAAATAATACCTAGGTATAGAATAAGTATAAGCATGTGTAGACATCAGAATTTTTGCATCCAATTCAGTACGTATTTTTCCATTATCATGCGCCACCTAAAGGCCTGTGACTATGAGTCAAAGGAAGAGAAGAAGTTTGACCCTCCGAAGCGTGGGCGCACACGATCTCTCTCCAAGAAATCCGCAGACAAGGTTGACATCAAAGCCAAATTGGGTAAGATTAATTAATAAGTAAAATATGGGATTGTGCTGGGTTTCGCCTGATTACGTACAATGTCGAGGTCAGCGTGCTCTGAGCGTGAGGACAAGTAGAGCCTGGACAATGTTTTAGGTTCTACCAGTGCTCATGCTCACCGTCTTAGCCTTAGCTAATTGTTATTAATACATACTTGAATTTTTATAGAACGGAGTAGGCAGAGTGCCCGCGAATGTCGCGCTCGTAAGAAGCTGCGTTACCAGTATCTCGAGGAGATTATTTCCGAGACCGAGAAGGCCATCTTTTCCCTCCGGCGGGAAATGGAAATGATGAAGTTTTGGGCCAAGGAAATTGATGAGGGCCGGCTCCCCGAGAATCTAATTCAGTACCGGACTTCCTGCGTTGAGAAGAAGCTGACGAACCCTTTTAAGCTCCAGCACCATCATCAGGTCCAGCTCCAGTTCCAGCGGCAACAGGCCAAAGAGCTCGCAGCCGCTGGGGCCTCCTTTTCACAGTCACCCAGCTCGGCCGCGGCCCTTGGGTCCGGAGGCGGGATCTGCGTCTCCCCTTCATCTTCGACAAGTATGGGGATCACAGGGCTCTCGTTGTCCCCAACTGCAAACATTACGCCGTACATGACGTTGGGACACTTTGGCCGGCGCTCAATGCCGTCGTCATCGGCCTCTGCATCACACTCCTCCGTCTCTCCCCCGTAAAGAGTCCAAACCGGACCGGAACTTGGAACTGTACCGATGAATCTGCATGCTTAGCAACTACGTAGATTTATTGGTGCGCTGCTAGTAAAGCGTCGCTTTGAATTAATTATATTGTCACTCAGTTACATATTTATGTTATTATTGGTGCGATGACCTAAACTAAACTCATGTACCTTGAATCTGTTGGAACACTGCGCTGCAAGAGGAAGGATGGACGAGAGAGTATTTTCAAACGATATTATTGTGCTGGAACAACTAAACCAGGTTAATTTTTGTATGGTGCCCGTAACCCGTAAATCTAGTTGAGGAATTAGTAGACATAGTTTAGTCGTTAGTCCTTGCGAAACTATCGAGAACTTTGTCTATACAGCTGTTTTAATGGCGGTTCTTTGGCGTATGTCTTAATGAGACATGAGCAAATGCCCGTCCCTTTTTTAAATCTCTCTGTCCTATGGAAATATGAATTAGGACTAAATGAGTTTAGAGTTTCTTGATCTTGACCAAAAAATAAAAAATATTTTTTGGAAAACTTCAACTGTCAACGTCATCGCTTACCTAATAGGTTTTTTGTATACGTGTCAATATTTGAATGAATAATGTTACATACATCACATTTAGCTTTAGTATCATATTACTACATAGAAGCTGGCGTTATAATATAAGTCTTACAATTAAAATCGTTTCGCTACACTTGCGGTCATAACGTTTGTGATAGGTACTTAATTATGATAGCGCATTCTTATGAACGGAGTTTCGTATGTTGTTACTGTTAGGATACCCATCTAAATCACATATTTAGTGCAATTGATGTACTAAATAGTTAACTGATTAATGGTATCAAACATTTACAATTTGCATACTGATGCGCTGCAGTAATACATAGAACCTTATGACTTATTATGTTATACCTGTACGGTTACTTAAGAAGCACCAGGATTGGGAATTGGAATTGTGTGACCTGCTTCCTAAATACTTGAGTTGATGCTTATGATTTCAGTTCTGTGATAAATGTTCAATAGAGTGAGTGCTAATCACAATCAAGTTACATATTATATATGTATACGTACTTATATTATATTCACATACCTATACATAAAAGTACCTATGTATATATAGTGGTAGTGGCACATGAATATTAATAGTTCCACTTTCGTCAATACAATTATGCAAAATTCTGAAATTCAATTTCTTCTCTAACCTTCCTGTCAGAGTGGGTCATTAATGTAGAAACATTAGTATACAGTACAATATGCTATGCTATGTATTTTATTCTACTGTATCTTTTAACCGGTGTTAATAAAATGCTTGGAAAATACATGCGGCTATCCAATATCTATTATAACAGTAGATTTAACCCTTAATCCGAGCCTCAAAGCAGTCATTTTGATAACTTCCAATTGACAAATGTAAATATTTCTTCATTATGTAGGTATAAAGGCGTTAAATACATATATTTTAAGCTTGAGAATTTCGGTTCCGGCTCTCTGTTAATTTCGTCAACTTTGGGTTCACCATGAATTGGTACCATATATGGTGTTGATGGGTAACTAAATTGTTGAAAGATACCACTTTGTCTGTCAACTAATAAGTGGTACGCAGAAAAGGAATGAATAGAATAACGAGTCATAGTCACCAATACCTACCGAATTGATGATTTATTAAAATTGCTGGTACTTTTACACTATTTTACATTTATTATGCCCACGTTTCTCTGGTGCGTTTGGGACACCACACAACAGCATTTGCTTGGCAGCGCTATAACTTTGCAGTAATTGATTTCCTCTCACTTCTGCCACTTGATTCTTAAAGAGTGGGATATCATGAGGCCTCATTACCCTGTCAACCTCAACCCCAATGACCCTTGCGATAAACTCCTTAATTTCAATCAGGCTGAGGCTCATGCGGAGAACTTCTGGCTCCAGAATCAGGCTAGCCTTCCAGTCTTCAACGTATTTCCGCCGAGCCTCAAGTGGGAGCTCATACATGTGTTTTTGATCATGTGACTGACCCTTGTTCCCCCCAATTAGGTCAACGTTTAGGATCAGGCCTGTCGGGAGCTCTGAAGCGTGCTCGAAATCGAAGAGCAGCTTTATGAGTTCCCTCTTCAATAATTCTGAATTGGAAGGATCTATTAGGTTCAAGTTAAATAGGTTCTTGACCTGGTCGGCATTGAGGGTCACTTCTATGGCCCCGCCCACATACGCCGAGGACACGACGTGTGTCCCGTAAGCCGAAAAGAACTCTCGCCATTCCTGCCGAGAGTTACGGTTCCGTCTGTTGAATGGGCGGCTATTGAGCCTTTGAATGGCCAAGCTGAAATCAAGGCTTATATGGGGACCGGTTTCCGGCGCTCCATATTGTAGCCTCCCGGTTCGGAATTCTTTAACAATCTTGATGGATTTCAATGTGGTTTCTGGTCTTGTCTTTACCCTTGCTCTATGCTTACTCTTTGGATCGGAGTAGTCATGCGGCCTGAGCACGTTGTAGCCGGCGGCCTGGATCCTGCCTTCGGTAACAAGGCCGCTATCACTTTCTGGAATTCCTAAATCCTGGCGTCGCTGTTTCGAATAGTCAGCTCTGTTATGGAAAATCTGGAAGAAGACTGCCTCTTTTCGCAATTCATGGGCCCGATCGTATGATACGCCGATCGGTAGCTTCTGGAGCAGTGCAGACGACTGATAGTGGTCAGGCTCTATTGGGGACTTGTCCAGAAGGCGCTCCTGCCCAAAGTCAAAGGAGCACCCGACACTCCGTCTTGAAATTGGCGGTTGCGTGAAACCAAGGACGCTTTCCGCAAGAAAAGCCAGACAAGGGTCATAGGGCACCAATTTGGCCAGGATCTCCACAATAGTTCCCCGATCCGTCGGAAGTTTGGGATAGTCCTTGAACCCGTCCCGCTCCAACAATGTAAGGAGGCGCTGGAATCCAGGGTCCGTGCATGACCGATTCAGAGCCAACCACTCAGTATTGAGCCTATCAAAGAGGTTCGTGCTCCGACTGTTGACGTAGAGGTTGGAGAGGAACGGAATAATGTCCTGGCTCTCTTCAGGCTTCAGAATCCGAAGTGACCGGACCAGTCCGAGCTGGAGGGACCCACGCTCTGAAAATGCTTCTACAAATATACGCTCTCCATGACTGTCTCCTGACTCCACGCAAATCTGTAGTATGGCATTAATGAGGTTCTGTGGGTAGGACTCCCCGTTAGGAAGCCGGTGTGACCCCGGACCAGACTCTTCCAGCTCAAAGTCCTCAGCCTCATTTTCTCCGAGCACTATGACCGGCTGATGCGGGAAATGCGTGTAGGTCTTGATGAGGTTTCGAACCAAGTCCAAGCGCGTCTCTGGCTCCTGCCTCGCGCTCTTCTTCCCGTTCATGACATGCGTGAGGAGGAGGATCAGATTATTCCGACTCTTGTCAAGGAAGTTCTCTCGCTGGTAGTCAATGGACTTGATCATCTTGACGAAGCTGGACATTGGCCCTTGGATCCGATTATCGTCAAACCGGGCGACGAGGAGGACCACATTCGGGATCTTGGCCTTCAGCTCTTCGTGAGTGGCCCGAAACTTCTCAATAGTGGAAATGATCTGGGCGTCCCATTCCAACCCATTAATGTCACCCAGGCCTGGCGTGTCAATCCAGCGGAGGTCACCCGAGGGGAACGTAGTCCCGAATTCTAGAACTTCCTCTGTCCCGGTTTCTCGCTCCACGGGACTCACCTCTCGACCTCCGAATAAATGATTTAACTGCGGAGGACAAGGCGCATTTTTAGGATACATTTCTTGCGCAATTCTGCGTTATTGCAATTCACAACTTACGGTTGTTGACTTTCCGCTCTCGGCTTGACCTAGCACAACGCAATATACATTCTGGGCGCTCTTTTGCTGGCATTTTCTTGTATGGGGCGGAGGTGGAGCCTTCTTCTTTAGGTAAGGCCCTACTGATACGGAGCGCCTGTGCACTGACCTGAAAATCAAAATTGAAACAAAATTACTTCATGTAATTTGTTACTTATGTTAGACTAAACTCTCTGTCGCCTAAAGGGGGAATAGCTATACCAGCTTACATTTGTTTTTGGGGCTTAATTATTTTGCGCTAGTGCAAGTAAATATATTTTAGAAATTGGGCAGAAATAGTCACAAAAGCTATAGGCGAGTTTAGTTAATTTTGTTTATGGTGGTCGGTTTGGTATTAAATACAGAGTTCTATAATAAACAATTTCTTCCAAATACAACTGAAATACTAATTTGTGTAGACCAATCCGTATCAGTACGATACAAGGAAATATTTGCTGATTTATACAAGGACTAAAATCTTATGGCTTCCTGATTTGAAATTTTACCCCGTGCATACTTCACAAATCATACATCAGCCTGTCAAAGCTGTGTTAGCTTATTTCTCCTTTATCAGAGTAGTTGATACTGGTTGCTGGAACAGGTTGAAATAAATCGGAATTCCTATTAGTCCAAAGATATTGAACCAGTGTAGGAGACCAACTCAAGGCTGAGCTCTATTATCTACTAGCATTGTTTTTATATAATCTGTAGAAAATTACGGCTCGATCTGAAGTACTGCATAGTAATAAAATAGGGCAATACTTTATGATAAGCTTAAACTTCAGTGCGTACCTATAGGTACACATTCTGTGCTCTGCATGCCTGAATCCTTCAGGACGACTCCAGAGTTAACTGTTTGTTGCATACCATAGTCTTTGGTAGCTCTGTGACCATGACCCTTGTTCTGAGCAAGAGCACTTCGTACGAAGAGCCCGTCCGAGCCTTCATTAATGGGGTCCATCAAATGATCCCGATTCCGAACGACAAGGAAACAATCCGGAAGCAGCTCTCCCGCTCCTCCTTCAGGGGAAACTATCATCCGGGCCTGTTAGGGGCACTGAGGTCAGTTCGAGGTCGACGAAGTGCCCGGAATGCCTATATTCTACTCCTTGGCCAGACTGGAGCCGGGAAGAGTTCTACGGTAATTAATTGCACGGTGCTATTGAGCCATAAAGCAGCAAAGGTAAATTAAATTCCATTTTAATTCTCTCCAGATAAACTTCCTATTCGACAATCAGCGGATAACCGCAACCGGAGAGTCCGAGTCCGAGACTTCAAGAATCATGGAGTTCAGTGCCCTGGTCCCAGTCCCCGAACTCGGGATCTCAAATTCGGAGATCCGGCTCATTGACACGCCGGGCCTCGGTGACACGCGCGGGATTGAGAACGACGCCAAGTTCATTGCCAGCCTCTCTCTGTACCTCAAGCGGCACGAGGACCTGTCCACGGCCATCCCAAACATTGTGCTCGTGGTTGCCAAGTTCGACGACAACCGGATTGCTGGTGAGGCCTCCGGCTTCGTTCGAATGCTCAAAGGGATCAAGCTCCTGGAGGACCAGCTCGTGGACAAGGAGTACTCCAACATCATCATCGTGCTCACGCACTACATGAACGCCAAGAAGGAGGTTCGGAAGGACCCGAGCTCCAGATACGAGCTGGTCCGGGACCTTGTTCGGAACGAAGGCTTCCCTGAGCCAATCATCGTGATTGGCGGAGAGAACGAGGCCGAGGAGAAGGACCTTGAGGAGATGAACGGGTACTGGGTCCTGCCCAACGGGGAATGCTATCCCTACAACATGTTCCAGCGGATCCAGCAATTGACGACAGAGAAGGATCCCGTTGGGGAAGGGATCATAAGGGCTGCGTTCCAGTTCCCGGCCAACCTGAAGGTGTCCCTCCGGGCCGAGCTGGGCATTGAAGTTGGGAACGACGATGATATGTACCACAAGGCACTCCACTCACTCCTTGACAATCAGTTCAGTATTAAGGAGACGCCGGTCTCGGTCAAGCTCGCCCGTGTCTGGAACAATGAGATCAATCCTGCTCTAAGGAAAACCTTCCCCGGCTCACTGAGAGTGGTTCAGAATGCGTTCCAAGTTCGGCAAATTCACGACTTTGATCAGCTTCCAAATACTCCGGAGGCCGTTGTGAAGCTCCTGAAGCAGATCCCACAGAATGAGGCCATTCTGATCCTACTGAAGAGGGCCCTCAAGATTGTTGTTCCGCACCTGAACATGAACTACCTGGTTGGGCATGGCTACAATGTGCTGGAAGACGTGCCTCTGGCAGACTCACCCTTTGAATTTAACGACTACAAGTCCTCCCCGCTCGGCTACAAGATCCCGGTCGGCCTCAAATGCGAGCTCATCAACGAGACTGACGATGTTTTCGTACAGACCCAGTCCTTGAAGGAATACGCATCCCGCCGGTTCCTTGACCTCGACCTACCCGACGAAGTTCTGTCTGAAATCCCGGCCAACGTTCGGCCAAGGTCCGGCTACAACGTAATGGAGCAAGTGGCCGCCAGGCAGACCAGCATTACGACAGTGCGGGAACACCGCATGTTCCGGCTCTCCCTGGAGCCCGACGTTAAGTTTACAAAGGAGTTTGCCCAGCTGGTCACAACGCTGCCCAAATTCTCGGATCAGGTTCACATTAGGCAGTTATGGAAGGCGGCCTTTGATAGATACGGAACCCACATCATTACGTCGGCCTTCGGCGGGGGCTCCATCGAGACCATTGTCCAGGAACAACATGCTCGGCAGCTGATTGAGCGCTCAGGTGGTGACTTAAAAAGGGCCATGAGCTGCCTCATCCAATACGACGGGCACGTTGCGGCGGAGGCCGAGGGCGGTGCATTTGGCCAGATGCAGTCTTTCAACGCCTTCGGCGTCCGATTCAAAGGCGGGAACATGAAGTATCACAAGTCGAACCTATCCGAGATTGACACGGATGAGGTGGCGGCCACGCTGGACAACTGGCGAGATTCTCTGACCATTGAGCCGGTTATGCTGGAGACGAAAATGAAGCTGGTCCCACTGAGCCACTATGTTGGGCTAGTGTCGGCAAAGTCGGCTCAGGAAATGGAAGCGGCCAGTACAACTCTGTTCAAGAGCCCCTTCCGGCACCGGCCCCACAGTGCAGGGGACTTGGCCCCGCCCCGAAGGTCAAACATTCCCTTGCCAGCTAAATTCGGAGATCGAAGCTCTTGCCTAAAGGCAGGGACAAGGATCCTCATGGCGGATTGGACTTGGAAGCCAGTGGAGGCGGTGGCGGGAGGAGACACTGTACTGGACATGGATTTGAAGCCTTGCTCTGTGATCGGGGCCAATTACTTTTACCTTGGGGACAGAAGCTTCTACGGATTTGCCGAAGACTCTCAGTTCTTTACCGAGGTCCACATATTTGTTGGGCCTGACATGACCTTGAGAGTGGCCTCAGTAGAGGCTCTCCTGGGGGAGAACCCGGCTTTTAGTCAGGTTGACAAGGTTGGCGGAATGGACGGAGAATTTGAGATCCTGGCCCTGAATAATGGAACCGTCTTACCCAGACCCTGTCAGCTCTTCGTAGATCCCACGGTGTACCCGGCCAACACGCCCGTCTACTTCCTGGAAGTTGACAGCCCGTCCGGGACTTACTTCGCGAACGGTTTTGTGTCCCGTCACGAGCTCCCGCCCTTCCATCTCTGGCCCAACACTTTTGAATGCCTTCAGGGCATGATGCTGGGTCGGCATGTGTTGGGTACGATATTGCAGACCGAGTTCGGGCGAGGGACGATGGGGCGTTTTCGGGAAATTGTGGACTCAATTGCAGAGTTCCTTAGTCAAGGCTTCAAGAGGGGAGAGCTGATGTTGGAGGGTGGCGCAAATATTGATGGAAAGGCGGAAGGAAACGACGCGCGGAAGAACTTGGACCTTGTGCTGAGGAATAGGTCACTCACAGCCTTCGGGCTCCTTCTCTACGGAAAGTGTGGGCCAGTGTTGTGCAAGTATTTGGACTCCGAAGCCGATGGACGCTTGGATTTCAGGACTGTAAATATTAATGAAATACGGGTATTTGTTTCAAGAATTTTAGATGGATCTTTTTTGTGAGCTGTAATTTATCATGCCTTACCTTATATGTCGTAAATAATTTGGGAAATGCAGACTGACTGGATAAGTTTGGGAGATTGAGGTCAACCAATGCAAATGTTCATATTGAAATCCATGATTTGACTACTCTGATTTCTCACATATTTTAATTTCTATTGTTTTGTCATTTTTACGCATCCAATTGTAAAACAAATTGAACCATTGGAAAGAGCATAAAATTCGGTTATAGTATCGCCAAAACCTTTATCAAGAAGTACAACGAATTTCAATATGGTACAGTATTGCATTTGCATTGATTGAATTTGACTTCCCAAATTGGTGTGTGAGTGTCAGTATGCATACTTCTACTGTCGAATTTCCTAAACAAACAGCTACAGCAATAGCTACCAGATACAAGCGTAAGTAGTAGAGTTATTAATTATTAAGGAACATTAAATTACGTATTTAGTTACCTACATAGTATGAGTTATGTTAGCTTTTGAGTCATGTAATTTAGATATTTAATTTTCAGTAAAAATGGGCAATAAATTATGCATTACTGTCAAATTCCGTGATTTACGCCTTCGATTCACAAACGCATTACTGTAAAAATCCGTGATTTACGCCTTTGATTCACAAATGCCAAACTCGCAATAGCCATGACAACGCAAGTAGCTAGAAGTGATTCGGCAACAACCTTCTTTACTGCCTGCCCTAAGCAGCAAACTTTGTCAGTTTAACTTAAGACTTCGTAGGATAAACACCTAAGCGTTCGCTCCGCTGATTTATTTATTTTTTTCGAAGAAATATCTGTACTATAGTTTCACTTCAAATTTCCCGTCTTTGGACCCCAAGTTCATCCTAGTTATACTGATAGTCACTTAAGTCCTACTCGTACCCATCATCATGAACTGCGTCCAAACGCCAGCCGCCTACAACCAGAATGGGAACAGCCTCTCGACCCCGGACCCTCATTACATTCCGGGATACTTGGGGTCAGCATTTCTAGCCCTAACTTCATACTGTACCTATATACTGGGTTGTATTTTATTCCGAGTTTTGACTTTGACCCAACAGGTACGTCCCGCAGGCAAAGTATCGTCCAGGGCATACCTACGGCATGACCTCTCACCGGGTCCTTCTCGACCCCTGCATTCACATGTCACCCCGCTCAATGCTTACCAACATCCACCCTGAACATTGCACGGTGAGCGGAAATGTTTGAATGATTTAGGGGCACGTTGGTGAAAACGCGAGCGTTCGCCAATATGACCGTTTGTAGTTTGAAACTGCAACTTTGAGCAAGCTGCAGCTTCATAAAGCGCTCATGACATTTTCATGGTTTCAGGATGACTTTGGGCGCCCTAATCTTGGGGCCGACCCCTTCCTCAGCTCCAAAATGGCACTCGTCAATTCCCGTGTCAATTCCTTCGGGCGGCAGCAGTACCAGCCGAACCAGACGCCGGGCTACACTGGCTACGTTCCAAGATTCCAAACGATCCTTGGGCACACGTATAGTCCGGCCTGTAACCGGGCTCTGGCCCGCTTTGAGCAGGATCAGTGGCGTGACCGCCTCTTTAACAAGGTACGTCATTGTCAAGGCTGAGAGGTCACAAAACATCCTCTACAATTACATTTTAACCATGACTTTTGACCTTTTCGTAGGAATTGGAGGCTCTGGACGGCTGGCGCTTCTGCTACAAGTCCAAGCCATGGGAGTCCCCTGAGCTTCAGCGCCCGGGTGCTGGTGACCTCCAGGAGTTCCCGCGCTCTCCCTGCCAGGGAGGTCAACAGTTCTTACAGCGGAACGAGGCTGTTGCACCGCGGAGCGGTGGCGGTTGCGGATGTTCAGGTTAAACCTGCTCCAGAAAATACTCGATTTCTCTTCGAATCGTTAAAAAAGCAAATTCAATGTGTGCTGTATAACGCAATAATGCTTCGAGTCGTAATTGTAATGTAATTCTGTCAATATAATGTAACACTAATCGTGCATGAAATAAACCGTAAAACCAGGAATCAGTTCAAGGTCAACGCCATAGGTTGACCCTTTTTATTGTAGTGGTAGCATATCTACATTGAAAACCTTGGAGTTAGGTTGTTCTAAGGTGAGGATAACTTTCCTTGTTTACAACCCTTAACCTATGGCGTTGATTTGAGTACATTGAAACTAATGTCTGTTTCTATTTTGAAGGCGGTGGTGGCGGTGGCGGGACTTGCGCCTCTGAGGTTTCGATCCTGACCCCGGGCCGTCCGATCTGTGACTACGCGGATCGGCGCATGTGGGGCCTGGCCACAGAGAAGATACTCAATCAGCCCTGTGGTGTGGATAATGTTATTCGGATCAATCCGAACGCCTACTGCAAGTACGTGCTCAAAGTTGTAACTACGAATTATTCAATTTTAACAATTGAGTTCTTAACTAACTTTTGACCTGTTATAGGCCCCTGGCTCGGGTACAAGAGATCTATCGGGGCTGTGAAGGGATGATCCCGTACTACAACGGCCACGTGCCTGGAGAACAGTTCCGGATCGGAAAGACCTATGGGACTGCCACCAGGAACGCCAAGCGGTCAATTCAGACCTCCCTCCATGCCCCGCTCTGCATGCCCATTCGCCGCTCTGGACTCTGATTTCTAAATTAATTTGCGGAGCGAACTTAGACAACAAAATTAAGTTCCAGGATCCGAATCCTGCAAAATTATTGTCAAGCTGAGTAAATCCAAATTCTCTTTTATCACTGCTAATACGTGTATAGCCGCGGCCGCGGCGCTGCTGATATATAATCCTACTCCTACTGATAAACGCCACTGAATTCTCATACTCTCAATGTCAACAACAACATCCTTTAAATATGTAAATAGCTGCTTCGTCATTAGTGTAGATCCTTCAAAAACATTACAGGTTCGGACACACGTGCTCAGGATAAAGATTTTGTCAGAGGTCATAATCATGAATGATTCAGCAGCGCTGTAGAACGCTAGGGAGAAAAGGATACAGCTACCTAGGACCTAGCTTGTACAATAATGTAAGTAGACTGGAAGCCGACAGGAAGGCGGTTACCTGATCCGGATAATACGTCAAGGTGTCTGATATATTCCACTTGACCTTGAGCAAACATCCAGTAGAAGATTAGACAAGGGACACTTCAGAATCCGGAATATGGGTTATTTAAGTAGGATTTCTAGTTTCGGGACAGGCTATATACAGTAATGCTCAGAACTCGCGTGCTCAGCAGCCTCCACAGGTCCATGATTCATTGTCCAGCAATTTTAAGGTGTGCTAAAAGTAAACTATTTATTTGTGTAAGTTCATCCTTCGCAGAACAGTTCAAAGGGTAAGCATGAATATTCCTTATTAAAGTAACAAAGGAACACTCGGTAATTATTAAAAAACCATGCAAGTGAAAAGTTCTTGTTTTTCTTGTTCCAGAAAATAGAAAATGGCACAAGTTACACGGGACATGAACTTGCTAATTATGATCACTGCCATTGGCGTGCTCATACTATCAAAGGCATCACACTCGGCACCAGGAGTCCTTAACAATATTAGAAACTTCGTAAGAGAAAGGAATTGCTCGCCTAAACAAGTATTTATCCTGGGAAAGTGCCGGCCTAGGGTTCTATTCAATTTCAATAGTCATTCTAGTACTACGCCAAGGCTAAGACGGAGCGCAGTGCGCAGTACACATACAATGGACTGAATTAGCCGCTATTATGTGAAAACTTAGTCAAACAATCCTAGGCCTCACCATTTACTGTATTCGCATTTTTATAATAATTTACTTATCGAATACTTACCTAAATAATTATCAACAGGTACTGTAAGAATATTCGTATGAGATGAGACTTGTACTATGCCTATGTGTAAATAAACTATTTTTCAGCAATCCACATCGGAGTATATTTTGTCCAACATTGTTGTGTTCATTAGTTACGTTTAACCTACAGAGCTTCGACATGGTTTACATAACATACCAGTAGTTAGCTGTCAGAGCTAATACGTAAGCAATACTTAGCAGGCTCCGAGATGCTCCTGGTCCGAACCCAGCTGTCCCCTGTCCTACACCCTTCCGATACTGGCAAATCCCCTTCTCACAGAGCCCTGAGCTACACTCCTCATTCTCGCCCGTCTTACAAGGCCGCCCGTGACCCTCCTGACGAGTACAAGCGTTTGCTTTACAAAATCCGGTCACGCAGGCATCATGTGCCGTACAGGGCTCACTGATCGAGAGGAGGCAGAGCTGTTTTTTATCAGACCAGTCCTTCCTGGCCGGGCACTCGCACTTCCTGTTTGAGCTGCAGATGAGCGCTTTTTTCGGGCTGCAGAGATCGAAACCTAAAATCAGGAACAAAAGGTTCCATTGCGAGTTGGTAACACAACACTGTACCCGGAATTTCATAAGTCATAATAGCCCGTGTATAGTGGGGGAACCTTCAACAACTTGGCAGTTAAGCTGACACTGACAGTGCAACAGCAACCTAATCAAACCACAATAGTAATTTCGCTTACTTGGGTTACAAACGCCGTCGTGGAAAAGAGCCTGGCGGCAGTCTGCGTGAGTTGTAAAATACTCCATCCTGTGTCCAAGGCAGCGGCATGTACTAGTCTGCGGGTCACAAGTTAGCGTTACGGGGAAGCATTTACTCAGGAGCGGATGAGGATTACAAGGCGCGTCAAGTACAGGGGCTGTGGTGTCGGGTTCGCAGTTGTAGTCTTTAATTTGGGACTGGCCTGCAGGACACTCACATGTCCCATCTGCTCCGGGAGAAGGCTTCTTGCACGTGAGCGATGTTAGTGCTTTCAAGCACTCGCCGTGCTGTGCTGTAAAAGTCAGTGTCCGTGTGGAAGGTTATCCGGAAACGAAATCGAGATAAAAAAGAAATGCAAAAACCGCTGACACATTTGAATCCACGACCATTTCAGTTAAGTTCGAAAACTCCAGGACAAAATCTAATGTTGTAGGACAAACTACGTGGTTAAGTTTACCTTCGCAATCTTAACTATAACAAATTACAGGGTTGTTTCAAGTGTTTTAGTTAAGGTTAACGTTAACCGAATTTTAAAGCCCACCAAGAATTAAATAGTATAACGCCTTAGCCATACGAAAAACCAGTTTGCCGAAATGGTCGTGGATTCAAATTGAGAAGTCTGAACTAGTACTACGTATTTTGCCAATACAGACGGTTATAAATACAGAATTCAGAAATAACACTAGTGGTAAGTGGTCTAACCAAACAGTAATAAAAGAGAAGATTGACTTACGAAAAGCGGCTATCGACTGTTCAGAAAGATTTTCGCTTTGTTCGGAGGATTTGTTATAGCATGGGTGACCTTCGATAAGAAGGGGTAGGCACTCAATTGGACCACTACCTTGAGTAGCCTGGTATGGATAGTCAGTATACCCGGCACACCCACAAAAACTCCCACCTTTCACACTGTCTACTCTACAATTTTCGTTCTTCTTCTCGTCACACTCTGTAAGTCATAAATCAATAGTTTTTTCGAGGTTAAAACTTAATGAAAATTAGGAGCAGGCCAACTCGGTCATAAGACGCTAGACGCTGGACAATGGTAGCCATATGCTTTAAACGCATAAGCCACAATTGCTCAACATACGTTTATTGATAAAATGAAAACTAACGTACTTACCGTCCACATTAGACGGATTACAGGCTTGACCGTAAGCGATCTTAACTTCCTGTGTAGGTGAGATCAGGCATAATAACACTAAAACCACACTAATTCGAAGACCATCCATTTATCCCAGTGGCATGGCCAATTACCATTTCACAGTCCTTCGAAATAGTTTGTTTTGACCCTGACCTCTTGACCTTAACGCTTGTGCTTGTCACTTGTGCAGATTAAAAACTAAAGATTGCATTTCTAAAAGCTATGTGTGAGTTTAAGGCTCCGCGCCCTTCTTGAGCGGGAACGTGTGGCATGGCTTGCTCGCATGCATGCATGGCGTGCTTTGCAAAACCACTGATTTGCTTCGATCGATCACCGATAATCATTTTAAATTCTGTTTTACGATTAACCTTCGCATATTCGAATTATTGAAGTGATCAAAACTGCAATGTTAACTTCGTAAAAATGTAGCCTCTTTATTTAGTTGAGAGCTCGGTCAAAATAAAAAAAGCTTCGACTTTGACGAGTGACAACTGCTTCAAACAAACTGGATCGTCTGTGCGGGAGATCACTGTCTCAATTCCGAAGTTGCGACAATTTTATCGCATCTGCACAATGTCGTAACAAGCGCGATTGCGATTTGCAATGCGTATGTAGGTAGACTAAGATTCCTAATAATCGTACACGTATAACGCAACTGCATAGGTTTCGTGCTTCGATCGCGGGCGCGGCTTTATGAGGGGTGAAATGTTGCCACAACAGGAACAAATACACACGTCAGAATTCCCTACCTTCTATAAACACACAACAG
>JAQFZY010000649.1:0-23564 GCA_034696285.1 Hypogastrura burkilli | reverse complement strand
CTCCTTGAGCTGGTAGCCCGTGTCCTAATATGTAGACTATGCATAAATTAGTTAGCGGATTCCGGAGGCCCTGGCTCAGAAAATTCAGATAGATGAGCCCTGTCCTGCCCAATCTTACGCCTTCCATCTGATCCCTTATAAATAGCTCATGAGCCGGGGCCGGGGCCGCTCCCATGCCACTTCAGAGTACCGCTAACTTCGTCTGACTTAGGCTTACGCGGCGCTAATTTCATTTTTAAAGAGAGGCTGCCTAATGCCTTTTTGTCTTTGATGAACTTTGGGATTAGGATCCGGTAACTCTGTCGTAGACGTCGAACACTCCTACATACATATATCGTTAGCCTGCGTTCAAACATCTCTCTGGTTTAAAGCTTTTATTTATTCCTGCTCAAAAATGTACCTTTTAGTTCAAATCAAAATATTTAAATGACCAAATCTAGATGCGTGACAAAGGTCGGGTATGAAAGTTAAATCGTGAATGAATCCCGTATGAAACGACTACAAAATTGAGTCTGGCCATAAGTAGAGGAGCCAGATAATACGTCCTATACGGGGCTATGTAAGACAATTCTCATAAATGCTGTAAAATTCTTTCTTAAATATATTTTCTTATTGCATATTTTATTTTGGGCTCAAATATATATTTGTAAGGATTTCGTTTTTTTTATTTCTATTATATTTTTACTGAATTTTTAAATTAAAACTCTACAATGACGCATTTCCTATTGGCTAGTGATTAGTGACTCACATGTTATTTGCAGCCTTAAGTTGGGATTTTGTAGAAGTAAATATTTAATATACTTATCCTTTACAATGAAAACTGCACTATGATCTATGATTATGAAAGAAGATCCTATTGTCTTGTCTCCTGCACTTTGGGCGGGAGGTTATATGCAAAAACGGGCCGTGTAAAATTGATTAGGCAAGCATGCAGGAGAGCCCAAGCCAAACTGTACATTGTAATAAGGATATGAGTATGGCAAGCGTTGAGCACAGAGTAAGAGGAGTAACTTTTGGCGGAACAATAACGTAACACTTAGTTGGAACTAATGAAGTTGAAGGAGGCTGTTCAGTGGTGTTTGGACTCACCATTATCCTCCCCAATGTAGGCGGGTGAGGTGAGGAATGCGGAATAGAAGAGGAGGAGGCCCAGGACGCCCAGGACCATGCAGGAGTGAATGAATCGGAACCGCATCCGCGCCATAATGTCATCTGAAAAAATGAAGGAAAAGGATTTGGGATTAGAACTCAGAATTAGAATACTTAAAATGAGCCGAATTAAGGGACCTTCGTCATGCATTATGCATAAGGTAGCTCATCGTTAGTCTGGAGAGCGCAAATGACTACGATGGCTCCTATGCACATACCTGCCAGGAAAAAAACGCAGTAATTTACGACTTTGTAATTCCCTTAAACTAACCAAAGTTGCACATTCGAAAACTTCAGGTTTAGAGAATGGACAATTTTCTTTTGCTTTTCTAAATCCAAGGCAAAACTGGGCTAACCAAACCTAACCTGACGAAAACTAACCTAGCGAGGACTTAAACCAAAACTAACCAAGCCTAAATTACAAAAAATAACCTAACCTGACAAAAATGTAATCAAACATAACCCTACGAAAATTTAAGCAAACCTAACCTAACGAAAATTCAACCAAACCTAACTTAACGAAAATTTAAACGAACCTAACCCAAAGAAAATTTGAACAAACCTAACCTAACGAAAATTCAACCAAACCTAACGTAACGAAGATTTAAACGGACCTAACCCAACGAAAATTTAAACAAACCCTAACCTGACGAAAATTTAAACAAACCTAAACTAACGAAAATTTAAATAAACCTTATCTAACGAAAATTTAAACAAACCTAACCTTACGAAAATTTAAACAAACCTAACCTAACAAAAATTCAACCAAACAGAACCTAACGAAAGCTAACCAACCCCAACTGCGCAAAAAGCTATCCTAACCTAACGAAGAATTCCGCACCTAACCAAAACTCACCAAACCTATTGTAACTTAGCAAAAATTAACCGAACATAACCAAACTTAACCGAACGTAACTAAACTTAACCGAACGTAACTAAAATTACCGAACGTAACCAAAATTAACCGAACGTCTTAAAAAATAACCAAAATTAACCTAACCCCATCAAAAATGTGGCATGTTGAAATTGGCGCTATAATTTGAAATTGTGCATGCAAACTTCAAGCTTGAATTTGACTGCCGTTTCCAATCTAAACTAAAAATACCAATACTTGTAGCTTGTAAGTTTCAAAAATTGACCAACCCCTCGTCACTTGCTACACATTTCCTGACCAATTACGCCCAACCCCAGACTCCCCTTGGGCTTGACTTTGGTCCACCTTTGGAACTTCCCTTCCAGTACTTACCTACACTATGGTCATTGATATTCCTGAACCTGAACTTCCATTTTCCATAACGTCCCCTGTCACCCCGAATCCATTAAATTCCACTAGTATACGCCTCAAGATTTTCACAGTCCATTCTCCCCCTGTTTGCTCTCCAGGCCAGGTTCCGAAGCATAGAATTACGTACGTCGTTTCCTCGCCCATTCAGCCGACCTAAACCTCATCTTTTCAACGGAGTGGTAGCTTGCTGTACGAGAAAAAGGCCGAGACAGACTCCATGTAAATATTTGAGGAAAGGCTGGGCCTGTTTGATCTCCGCCAAGGCACTGCCTTCCTTCTCCTTCGTATTTACTGTCATAAAGTTAATGTTCCTTTCTTTGATCATGGCTCCGGCGTCCACACAGGCAGGCCTCTATTTTCCTGTTATTGAATGTGGAGAAAGCTGAAGGGGAACCCGAAACAAGGACCGGAATTGGTTCAGGAAACCCGAGTCCCCTTCAGGATCACTCAACCATCAAAGCCTCCCTTTCTCTGAACCTCGACTTGGGAAAATGGCGGAGGCTCTGATTTATGGGCAGGACAAAAACCGGCAGAGAACGGCCATAAATCTGTGCAGGTAGACGCAGTCCTGTGTCCTGTGGGTCAAGGTTGACCTTTGGGCCAGTTTGGCCAATTGGAGGGGTTTTACAGCTTGGTCAATATGGAGTGTGGTCATCAATCATGGAGGGCATCCCAGGTTTTATTATATTTGCTCTTGCAGTCTGTTAGTATTTGTACCTATATAGGTATTATGGCAAGTCAACAGTGCAGTGGTGACATTGGAGGGGTGCGAACGATTCTAGGATACTCTGCAAGGGCGGTATAAAACCTGCGCATGACAACTCTGGCCTGTATTTCAATTGATTGAATTTGAATGCGCAGTCAATAGTTTTATGAATACTAGGCATATGTCAACTACAAGCATTCGTAGTACAGTTATTTTGATATGACTTCGATCAATGCGCATTGGAAGGCTTAATGAATACTGCGCCTGCGCCCTTAACGTCATATTATTGTTGGCGCGGTTTTTTTTTCAAAATAAACTACAGTATGAAGACGAAAATGCAGTACTCTGCGCATGTAATTAGCCGGACATCTATTTTTACAAATACAGTACTAATCCCGCACATATGAATACTACGCATGCATACTCAACAAATTTCTGAACACTGCGCATATTGTTTCTGGCGCGATTTTTCTTCAAATACATACACTAGGTAGGAAGACGAATGCGCATATTAACGATTTATGTATACAATGCGCATGTAAGTTTTGTTACAAATACAATACTGAGCCTGCGCAGTCAAACGCTTGATATATACTGCACACGAGTACTGAGAAACTGGATAAACTCTGCGCATGTTTTTTGGCGTTATATATTTATTTTTTTTAAAGTGCAAGTCGCAGAAAATCGTTCAAATATTATTATTTTCAATTATATTGACACGGTTAACGTTAGCCGGCTATCAGGAGGTTGAATTTGAGATAGAAGCCTACCCTAACCTAACTCGTTCACCTACTATATTGTACTTACATAGTTTCTTAATGTTACTATCACTTTTTCACTAAAATGAAGGATATACTAATATTGGAATATAGTGCGCGCTCGCAGACGATGTTATGTCTACATACAGCGATCGCTATTCCTTATCCTGCCAAAGACGCCCACACTAGCTTACACTAAATGCTAATGCGTTCGCCACAGACCAAGTGAGAGTAAATAGAAAGGGAGTCTAGAGCTTAGACCTCGTTAGTGAGCTTATTCATAACTAACTGTGAGACTTTACACCGCCATTATTAAGCCCTATCTATACTATGTATAATTGCACCATTCCCCCCACATGCTCCTAACCTTCCTTTTCTTTGCTTATTCAGCCTAAAACTCTCTTGTAGGTACGCACATACGTTGTATTTTTCTGAGACTCCACAACAGCTTCCAAAACTCCGATGGGAGTTCCCAGGTTCGAATACTACTATACTCAATCAATTAAGACAGGGCACAAAGTGGTCCCGAAATTGAAACTCCCGGAACTAAATGATCTCTCCTGCTTAATCATTTCCCCCTAAAGGGCTCGAAGTGGTAATGGGATCCTGTAAATAAAGTTACACCGTCCTACAGCTAGCACTAAAAGCTTCCCAAAAACCTCCCAACGGACCCGTTAGTCCCTATTGATTCCCCATTAAAAGAACCGCAGCCGGCTCCTTCCCGGGACTTCCTATTTATTAAAAATTGAGGCTAGGTGTTTTCCCATGAATAATTCCAGGGTTTGAGGGGGACCTCAACATAGAGGCTCTAGACGACAGACGGACATCCCAAATTGAATGGACATTTTTCTCCTTAGAAAATTGCCCGGTTTTTTTCCGTAGGATTTCTAGATGGGCCTGGGCCAAATAAATAGGTATACGACGGCTTCGTTGAATCCCAGGCTTGGGAATACAGAAACTTGGGCTGGGCTGTTAGCTGTTTAGTCGATATCAATTTTTCAATTTGGGGAAAGGCAGGGGAAAGTTTGACTTTCTTCGGCCGGCCAGCCAGGCCCGTGTCATGCCCATGACGTGTTATATCTCTCTGCCCAAGGAAACTAATATAATAAAGTAATGGAGAAAGGTGGAAGGCCGGCGGTCAGGCCGTAAGTGCCGCGGAAGGGCTTGATAAGGATCCGACAGTTTCGGGAAAAGTTTGGAATAATTGGATTCCCTGGAAGGTATGGGCCCACATGAGGGGAGGCCCGGGATTCCCGTGCGAGGTCAATTGGACCCGGTCAGAAGATACTGTGTACAAAATTGTGCCTTTACTTGTTTTGGAATTACAATTACGCTATAATGCGTTAGAATTGTGTTGCATGTTCCCCCTCATAGTTTTTCCACATATCTACCCTCGTCGTTTTGCTACAGTGTTCCCCTCATGGCTCCGCTACACATCTTTTACCCAATAGTTTTGCTGCGTATCTCCCTCCCCCTCTCGCGCACGTAGCTATTTAAATATGCAGCGCCTGGTTTGAACCCGGTTTCAGCCGCACAGATGGCGCGAAGTAAATATCACGAATTTTACGTAGTACTTGTAGCAGTACGTAATAAATCAAATTCAAAACAGTATTTGGGATCCAATCCATACACAATTTTGTTTTATGCAACCTGTGCACGCATCTGCGCATTCGAATACAAACATTTTTGTTTTTGTTTAAACCGGAGGATTTAAACAATTCTGAATTTAATGGAGTGTAGTTTGGAAGAAAAAAATTAATTTAAAGTTGAATTAACAACGTGGATTTGAATTTAGCGTTGAAATCACATTTTCCCGCCATTCAATTATTGCCATCGAGCAAATTCGCATACAGACGCAGCGCACAACGGTTACGGGGATTATTGAGCCTTTGAAAAATTTACAGGTTGGTCAAACAAAATATATTAAAAAATTTACAGGTTGGTCAAACCAAAATGTCCGTGTGACTGTTTGGGTCCAAAATTGACCCAGAGCCCAGCCCCCGCCCCAAGGATCCCCCTATCTTTTGCTAGACAATAAGGAATGTTATCTTGATCCCTCACAGGAACCATTAAGAGGCCCATTTGAAGAAGTGCACCGTGTACATCGGCCTATGGCCCCTGCCCCTGCTACAACTTGGTTATTAAAGACAATAAATCAGGGCCTTAAACAATGTGAGAAAATTCCCTAACTGCTCCCTCTAAACTTATTTTCCCACTCTGGAGGTGATAAATGGGCCTGGAAAAGGGAATCCCAATTCTGGACCGCATTTCCGGAACCAGACTCTCCCAATATGGAAGTGGATGGGTTGTAAGGGAAGAATGGAGTCCCGTTTCTCGATTTAAATGTGATACCTTCGAAAATTCCCTATTAGCTATTATTCTGAATTCAAGAGGAAGTTGATAGACAGGCCGCAGAGGATTTCAAGGAGACGTTCGAGGGTTCGTTGAACGGAGCAGGAGTGACAATGGAATGGGACTCTGTCAGAACTGGGTGCTCAAAGTGCACATTCCATCCTTAATTAAGGAAGATCACAGACGGAGCCAATAGCCACAGGGGTCAGGTGTCCACAGACAGATGCCAATTTATTTTTGCGAAAATAGGGAATGCACCTATAAATACTTTGCGGATAATTACTTAAGTCCGAATTCGCGTCAAACTTGTTGCAATTAATCATCATTAATAATTAAATTCGGCCTCTCCTTAGCAAAGTGCATGTGAATGTATATGTACATTAAAGTTGCAACAATGCCGTACTTAGCAGTACATGAAATTACCAGGGTGGGCATGGGCCTATGCTATAGCTTTGGAAAAAGTTGCGTGTCAACTTGCCGCATTTTTCTAAAGCGTGCTCTCGAAAAATTGGCCCAACTTTTTGTCTACACTGTATAATTTTCCTGAGCTTTTCGGGCAAGGATGAATCTGCATAATTCTTTTTGGTCATGTTTATACTCATACTCACCTATAAAAATATTTGCAGAGAATAATTGAAAGTGTTAGCGATAAAATTTATTTTGAAAATTTGTATATATATAAAGGTATAAAAAATATTTAGTACATTCTGGCAAAGTTTAAATTTTTCCAGGGCCGAAAATTTAGACTTAATTTCATTTTCCTGAAGTCTCCTCCATTCAATTTCAGTTAGCGCCCTCAGTCGCCAATTTTTAGCCTCCGGACTGTGCGTGCCTCGCGAATTTTTAAACCATGTCCAAAAATCCGGACGTACCTAGGTAGGTAGCCCTATATCATATAAATATAGAGGAACACCCGCTCCCCTTCTAAAGGCTTCCCAAGTCACACCCTGCATTTAAAGGAGCCTCGGAAACCGGAGCCAGCAGCGCAGCGGTCCTAAACATGAAAGACAAACCTCTTTGGACGAACAAACAAAGGGCTGGCGTACAAGAAGAGCCAAAACGAGAGTGAAAACACATCTGGGCCCAGCTCAGAGCCATTGGGCCGGAAAAAACAATAGTGGGGACCATTTGCATCTTAAGGCATGCATGGAGGCTGGATCGGGACCCAGGCCTACTTCTAATTATCCCCAACTTTGTAACTTACGGGACATCCAAATAAAATCAGACCACAGCAGCTTTCCTTTTCTGAATCCCAAAACGGGACCAAGTAGGCTAATCACTAATCAGGCTCACACGATTTATTGTGCTTACGAAGAATAATACAAGCTCTAATTGTAATGGTCCTGCTCATATGTAAAAATAACTCTTGCTATTAGAATTAAAATGTGGTAATCATAAGGAAGGTAGAAAGTAGTGGTACGAGGCAGGCTCATTAATTGAGAGCAGAGGACAGGCTTAGATTTGTCATCCGATAGTGAGACACGTAACAATGGGAGATGCAACGCAGTGCAGGCTAACAATGACTCCAAGAGAATCATCAGAACCAGAAGGATGAAGTCATGTAGGGAACAACGTGTTTCGTATTTGTAGAATGGGGAAATACTGGCTGTTAAGTAAATGGGAACTAACCACGGGATTCGTCCAATCACCTTAGTAATAGGCAGGTTTGCCTACGAGGGCTGTTCCTAGAGTCCCGCCTTGTATTTTAAATGCCTAGGTATAAATTCTGTAAAATAAAATAAATCATCAATATCCAAGGAATTTGAAAGCGTCACGGCCCTGAAAACGTGCTTCACCTAAACTAACCTACGCCACGGCCCTGAAAACGTGCTTCACCCAAACTAGCCTACGCTACGGTCCTGAAAACGTGCTGCCCCCAAACTCACCCATGCTACGGCCCTGAAAACGTGCTTCACCCAAACTAACCTACGCTACGGCCCTGAAAACGTGCTTCACCCAAACTAACACACGCTACGGCCCTGAAAACGTGCTTCACCAGAACTAACCCATGCTACGGTCCTGGCTGTATGTATTTTTTTGAATTTTGAAAGCAATTCTTACCTCAAGTACGAGCAACTAAAGATGAGGCAATTTAAATGTAAACAATTGAAATCGTAGTATTTTGAATTTATTTAATAAAAAAAATATTAAAATCAGTGCGTTTATGCGATTCTACTGCTCGACTAAAAATTTGACAAATTCTAACGCCCGTAATTCCCACTCCAAAAATATGTGAAAAATGGCAATTTTCTCCTTACAGGCCCCGTATTGATCTAAGCTTTGAGCGCCCCACCTTACAGGATTAAATTAGGTAAGAATCTGAAGTAGGATCTAATCCAGCCCAGTGCCTATAATACTATATGTAGGTTTTACTACCCCTGCCCTGGCCCCAGAATGATCATGACGTGTTGGAAATTACTAAACCATGAATATACTCTCCCTGCAGACGCCGAAACCTACTTAGCGTGGACTTGGAGTCTTTAGCCTTTCTTCAGACTGAATTGGAATAATAAAAGGTGGGCCGAATTAAAGGAATCCCTCAACCTCAAGTTTCTTAACCTCCGGGGAAAAGGCCTCAAATAAATTTGGCTTTTCCTCCGCAGATCATAAAACCTAAATTGTGTTATAGTTCAGTAGAGGCCGAATAATCCCGGCTGACCAATTTCGGGCAGACCCACCCGCCTCAGCCTCAGCCTATGATTATGAATACAAAGCTCTTCACGAGTTCAAGAGCGTCGTAAGAGCCAACATGTTAAGAAAAGGGTCCATTTTATACATAACAACAAGTAAAGCTGTTCACATGTTTGCTTGAGAAATTAGCTTCTTTGAATGCTAGGCCTTAAAGCCTGCAGTATTGCAGGCGGATTTTTGGCCAACGTTCCAGAGCCCAATAGTATCAGAATTGCACGTATTAATATTTGCCAATATTTCGCGGTCCCAATAATACGGCAGAATTGAAATTATGAATTTCCGGTAATAATTCTGGTACTACCCAATAATTGGAAAATTGATTATATTAGGTTTTTCCAATATTTCAGGCATCCAAGAATTGCAGGATTGTATGTATGAAATTGTTCCAAAATTTCGGGCGCCTAATAATATAATTGCTCGTATTAATTTTTGACAATATTTCGAGTGCTCAATAATTCAATGCATGAATTTTAGCAATTATTTTATGGCGCCTAATAATTTCGAAACTGCGCGTTCGCCTAATAATTAGCGAATTACACGTATTAATTTGAAAATAATATTTCTAGCGTTAAAACATTTACGAATTACAGGTATATTTTATTTTTGCCAATATTTCGGGCCCTCTGGAGGTTTTGTATTGATTTTGGCCAATTATTCCGGCGCCTAAAAAATTGTTGAACTGCATGTATTCGGTAATATTACCGAGGCCCAATAATTATATTTGGTGTATTATAATTTGTTTTTAAACAATGTATGTATTAATTTTTTCCCATTATTTCGGGCGCCCAATAATTCCGAATTACATGTAGGTATTAATTTTTGCCCGTATTTCGGGTGCCCAATAATTTCCGAATTGCTCTTTTTAATTTTCCCCAATATTTCGGGCGCCCAATAACTTCCGAATTGCCTGGATGGATTTTCCGGAAAATACTTTGGAATTTCCTGAATTCTACGACATAGGGCCCAGGCCCTACCTGGGCCGCCCTCCGTGGGATGAGGTATGGTCAGACCTTGGATTAAAGTTTTCCCTTCCTTTCTCCAGCCCGGCTAATGTTCCTTCCCCTTCATTCCGTATTCTCTGGAGAGCCTGGAGGAGGCGAGACTACACTTTATATGGGAAGGAAGGAAGAAACTAAAGCGTCAAATCCTCCGTGAGGAACTTAAAACGTCTTCCTGACTCCCAACATTAGCACTCTCCGGGTCCGGACAAAATTGGAATGCATGTGATGGGACCGACGGCCTTTTTTTTTCCGCTAGCTCCGGTTTCCGCCCCGCTTTTTTAAACTTTGAAATTGAGGCTCAAAGTGGGGACGGTAATAATGTGTCAGGGGCCTGGCACTATAATCATGGGCCTGTAATAGAAGGAACGGGCGGCCTACGCACTGTATTATAAAATACAGAGTGTATCTAGAGGCACAAAAGGCTCACAAAACGGCTTGTATTTAATTTTGGCCAAAATATATGCTTTGGCCCAAAAAGTATGGAAACGCACAAATCTAGATGAAAAAGAAAAATATATTTTTCATATGAAAATTTGCCTGGAATAAAGTTCATAATTTTGGGACAGCACTCATATTATTTGAATTCTAAGTGAATCCAATTAGTGCCATTACCAAAAATCATGTTCAGCACATTGAGTATGGCGCATGTCCGGAAAAGAATGCGTGCACTATGTGCGCATGCTTGGGTTAATATGAATGTGACGCATGCGCAACTGTATGTGCATGCATACGGAATACTACAATGATATAAATCAGTGCTGTTGTAAATTTATGTAAATTCTTTAGAATTATGTATATTTTTTATAACTTTTGAAAAAAAAACTCTGCAAACAAAAGAATACAACTTTTTACGGATCCAAACTGATTGAACCTAACTTTATAGGCATACTACTACTCCTGGGGAAAGTTTAAATATTATAAATCAAAGTATCTTCCATTCCAGCCGCAGCCTAATACTATTCATGAAAAAGTTAAAATGAAATAAAAAGTTTTCCTTCCGCTCAATATTTCACAAAATTTCCCTATAACACAATATGCTGGAAAAACCAAGTTTTTGGGTTCTATACATACACCTACATAGTATAGCATGGATCATCTTTTGCCATGCTCCCTGATGTACTGTAGCATATAAAATATATACGTAGCACTAAAGCGGAATCCCGGAAATTCGGGACCGGAACCTACCAGCCAAAAAAAAGCGTACAATACGTGTGCCGTATTAATGTTCCGTATGTATTACGAACATGGGTGGAATTTTATTAAATAATTTAAACGAAAATGAGGTTTAGAGCATAAAAGAATTTGACAATGCGTAAGTACACAATACACCTGTTTTGCACATAATTCCTCTATTTTGCGAGGCAGGGGATTGAGTTGGCTGTACGATTCATTTTAAATAGGAAATCCGATCCGACGAAGGTACAAGTGTGTGAGCTCTCAAAATCTCTGTACTATGTATTTAACCCCGGCTGACCTGAAGGCCTAGGCAGTGTGCCTAATACAGTGGAACCGAATCAAATTACACTCCACTCCATTGAATTAGCTCAATTTTGGACTGAATTTGAGGGCTTAGCCAAATACTCCCCGTACTACTACAAGGCCTATGAGATGGGACATACGGTGGAAACTCTTAGTTTCTGTTCAGGGAAAGGGAAATCTTTAAGCTGTTTTAAAAGAACCAACAGTTCCCAACTTCTACCTTAAAAATATAAGCAGCCAGCCAATAAAAAAAGTAGACATGATTCTTTTCCAAAAAACATTTTCAAAAATAATTTTGACTAAGGTTCACAACATATATAGGTATATTTTAAATTTTATAGAAATAATTATTAAAAAATGTTTGTATTTAAGGGTAAGAATCTGATATATGAATCTGTTCATTTTATTAAGAGTAAGAGTATGTTATTTGAGTGTTTTTTATGCAAATGTCGTGTCCGTCTGTCCGTCCGTCCGTGTGCAGCATAACTCAGAGCCGGTTTGGAACAAATTTTAACGAAAATATATCAAGTAAGGTGTCTATGGAAAGGTATGCTCACAGGTATTACAGTGGTGACCTTGATTATGACCTACGACCTTTGCAGTAGCCACTAAGGTCAAAGTTGAATAATGTGTCTATGGAAAGCTAATATCACACAGAGTACGGTAGTGCCCTTGGTTTTGACCTATGACCTCCCTGAATCGAGGTCAAAGTTGAGTATTGTGTCTATGGAGAGCTTGAGTCACACATAATACGGTAGTGACGTTCGTTCTGACCTATGACCTCCGCAGTGGTCGATATAAGTAAATAAAGTTCAAACTTGACTAAAGTGTCTATCTAGCGTTTAATACACTTATAATAAACAGTGGTACTCGGTAATTAGAGGTCAAGATTACTGTGCACTTATTTATGTCCACCTTAAGATGGTTTATTTGTATACGTATCACACATTCGATATTCGCCCCTATCCATATGGCAGTATGGTACATAAATAATATTTACGAACATTTTTAATTTAAAAAAAAAATGCATTGTAAATTATACATAGTGCCCGCCTCTGATTCTGATCTGACTTCAAGTTAGACTTTTGATTCCCAGATCTGAATAAATTATTGGTTCCATGATGATACCATGTATTGATCCTGTCATCATGTACATATTTTACAGAGGCTACATTCTCTCCATTGAAATTAAGAATGACTCAGGCCCGCATATATAAACGTTTTAATTCTACTCAGGATCCTGTTGTGTACGATATGACCGAAAAAATGAGTGATGGGCCCTATTGTAGTACCTACATAGATTTTAGACGCTATTGTTATGTGCGTAGGTTGAGTCTCACTGTATATGTATACTATTTATTATTATGTAGACTCCACAACAATACGTGAGATACTCTCCCTTCGTAGCTGGAAAATCGTGATGTCAAGTAGCCTCATCCTCCCTAATGTAAGTAATATCCGCCTTCACAGATATTCCTATAAAAAGCCTAATAATACCCCCAAAAAAAGAGCCAAGTGCTGAATCATCGGACATTGATATATGTATCTACAGTAGTAGTACTATATGCCTGCGTATGGGAACAATTCGCACAACAGCGTCGTATTTTCTATTTTACTCAAATCCTTTTTTTTTTTGCATATGCTAAAGTCAGAATTTACCAGCAAAAGCTAGGCCTAGCACGGTGCACGTTGTGGAGGTGATTACATATTCGACATATAGCGCTAATACTTGGATCTTGAATTGGCCAACTTGCGGCTCAAGGTTCGGCGTAGAAAAATCCGTGCAATTAATTAGCGGAATGAGGACCAGTGTGTTTAGCTTTCAGTTTCAGGCTTGTTCCCTACACGCTCAATTAAAGGCGTCATCAGTTTTTTGCAAGGGATATTTGCATGCCTACACATTTTTCCTTGTAAACGCATGTAACATGGAACTTTGCTGAATATTTGAAGATTCATACTTCAGAGTGACAGAGTAATAGGTTGTAGCTTCCTAAAAATCCCATTATTTTCCCCTCTGGCTCATGGTGGTGCTTATAATTTATTTCCTGAATGAGTGTAAAATAGCCTAATTATTATAATTTTCATTTCAGCCATTAGGGCCTATACGTATTTATTTTACGTGGGCTGGCTAGTGTGGACAGGAGTACGTTTAAGTACCGTTACATAATATTTGCTGGTAGTTTGATTAAGAGCTCAGGATTGTTACTTGTTACACGCACGGAATTTATATTTTAATGAAGCCCAGTTATATTATTTACTTAATTCCGAAACAATGCGGAAATTCGACTATTATAGAGTTCGACAGGTAAATGCCCCTGTTTTTTGTATTGCTAAGTATTTACTGCAAATCAGGTCCAGGCACGTGATTAAGTCATTGCCATTGCCATTGTCTGAAAGTCGAGTGTTCCTAATAAATAACTTGGGTCCAGGTCACGCATCTGCCTCCCGTATGCGTTTGTGACTCAATGATAGCACAGCTGCCGAAAAAACTAGACTTAAGTCAAAAAATATTGAAATTAGCTCATATTTTGTTCATTTTTTTTTACTTTAGCGGGCTAAAAGCTATATTATTTGGGCAGCGGTAAATAGAAACCTTTGGAGAGCGTGACAACAAATTGATTACTTATGAAATTGAATTCTATGCACATATGCGCATGTGCACCATATAGTGACACGCATGCGCAGGCTTCAGGCGACGCCTGCGCAGCCTATTGACCACGTGAAGCACTACACACTACTACATATGTACTTAGGTACTGTAGACAGCACCTAGTGACGCCTACCTACGTAGTAGTATGAGTGACCTTTGGGCATGTATTTAAGTACTCGCTCTGTAAATTAGTACAGGGTGATGGGAATTAGAGCACTGTTAACACACTTAGCGCTATCAGTTGTAACAGTGTTCAGCAGATAGTGTGGCTTGACGTCAATAGTAAGACCATAGGGATCTCCCATATGCCATCACCTAGTGACAGTGACCGCCTAGCCCAGTCCCTATAAAACACTTGAAAGAATATAATCCGTGTCAACTTGACTGGGACGGGAGACAGTCACAAAATTCAGAAACGTCAAGTCGAGCTGAAAAGTCAATACAAAACTTGTCGAAGTCAATTCGAGCGACTGAAGCCCGGCTCCGCTTGTGTCAATGCCAACACAATTGTTCCAAGTTCCAAAAGACTGACAGACGAACCAAGTCATAGGACTTGACAGTTAGTATGGATGAATAGGTGGAGGGAAGTAATCATGAGGCCAATGGGCGGCATGCGGCATAGGTAGGAATATTATAACGGGACGAGATAGGCATTTTGATTCAGAGGGCATTAGGCTCAGACATTACAGTCAACTAGTATGTAGTGGAAACAATATTACTAAGACTAACGCATCAATAGAGCCGGGTGTAGTCCATTGTGCGTAGCTTAGATTTATGGGCCCATTGTATTGTATAAGGAATTGTGGGCTAAGGGAGTTCTTTCATATTAAATATATATAAGTGCCGATTCCCCGCCGTAGGCAGACCAATCAATTTTGCTAAACGTGTTGATAACAGGATAGCTCTGCTGGGATAATGGGCCAAAATTGACAGTTAGGGGGAAATAGGTTCCTATAATATATAAAATGGCCAAGGCGATAGGCAATATGGAGCCCCATGCACCTACTGTACAGTTTTCATTCACAAATGTAATATAAATAAATCGTAGTTCATTGTAAATATATAAATATACATTTTTTAACTGTACACAAAATCTAAACGCAGAATGAAAGTCGGCTTTAAAATATATAGTAGTTTCCGAATTCATATTCTTTGAAAATGATGTGCTTTAATCATAATCCTTTAAAATAAATATTACTTACTGTTACTAGTATTTTTTTTAATCATCCATTTAATGCCGTCTATTATTTTATGCTAGCTAAAAAGTAGATTTTATCCCCAAAAATATAGAAATGAACAAATTTAGTTGTTAGCTAAACAATTTTTTCAAAAGCTGTAAATATTTGCCAATTTGCTAACTTTGGTTTAGGGCTATAGCTGTAGCTTAAATTTTTGAGTAGGCTTAAGATAACTCATTTTGAATTTCGTAAAAATTGTAAAACTATATATGCGAGACGGGAATTTAAAAAATGTAATTGCAAACTGACGCCTCAAAAATGATAATATAATATTGGCACACATTGGCAAATATATTTAAATTCCGCCCTTCGCGGCTACGACAGTGGCCCAACGGTTCCCATGCCACAGAGGCCAGGATGAGGAATTCCGAAAATTCATTCCCCTTCATTTCATTTCCATTCCTTTTGAGCCCGGATCCTTAATCGTTATTAGTATTAGTTCCTCTTCGGGGGCCGAGACAGGTTTAGTGTCGGAGAGAGAAATTAAATCGATTTTCTTGAGTCGAATTAACGTACGGAACTGAGGCACAGGTTGTAGTCATGGCTCTCCTTCTATATACGTATGTCGTATAAGCATGCACACATTCTCGGAAGTTCTAGCCCTGAGCTTTAATTTCCCCCCGATTGGAATTGGACCAGAGTTTAGATCCTATTTACTTATGGGAGTTGCGGATTAGAGGGGCCCAAGCGTTCTATTGCATGATCCCGCCGCTCACTCGAGGCCTGGCCAGATATATATGTATTATGCGGGCAAAAGTGTAAATACAAATAAAGTAGAGCCTAGGCCCCCCATTAGTGACAGGCCGGCGGCGGGCCTTGCATGCCCCATCACCATCAACTTGATTAGCTCCTAAAATTGATTTTTTTTCTCGGGGCTAGGCTCACACATGGACGGAGCGTGAGGGCGAGATTTGTAATTTGGGGGAAAAGGGCACAGGGGCCGGGATCCGGGTTACGGGGATGTATGTACGGGCTATATGAGGGCAAGCAAACATAGACGTCCGGCCCAGGGAAACTTTTGACTCGACAGCTTTCAGTGTGTGAAAGCCGGCCACTTTCCCTTAATCATTTCTCTGGAAAAGGAGCGGAGCGGAACTGGGGCGGCCCGGAAATGAAAGAGCTTCACTTGGGCACGAACTGCTGGCTGCTGGCACAAAAAATATAGAATTGAGCATTAAATAATATAGATTTTGGCCCAAGAGAAAATATGGAAATGAGCAAATATAGATTCATTTATTTATTTGGTGATTGCCGAAGAATCCATTTTAGATCTGTCCTATTGTTTGACTTGTGAATTTCAATATTTTTGTTGGACTAACATCTTGATTTTTGGGCAGAATTAAGTAGAACTGGGATACCAATCCCGCAGCGTGTACACCAAGTTTGAAATCTGGCGCCAAATCGAATACTGTTGCCGGGTAGGATTTAGTCTCTCACTTGTGAGCGTAATAGGAGGAATGCTTAATGATCTTGAATTACACTTAATTTTAGATCACAAATCACTCATTTATAATTTAAATTTACATTATTTGTTATGTATATATTTTTTAATATAGAGTTTAGGATAAAATAATAGATTTTAACCCAAGAGAAAATATGGAAATAAGCAAATATAGATTCATTTATTTATTTATTGGTGATCACCGAAGAATCATTTTGAGATCTGTCCTATTGTTTGGTTAATATTAAGATTTTCCATACCTTATTTTGGACTAACATCTTGATTATTGGGCAGAATGAAGTACAACTGTGATACTAATCCCGCAGCGTGTACACTTAGTTTGAAATCAGGCGCCAAATCAAATACTGTAGCCGGGCAGGATTTAGTCTCTCACTTGTGAGCGTAGTAGGAGGAATGCCTAATCACTTTGAATTGCACTTGATTTGAGAACACAAATCATTCAGGAAGTTCAAATTTACGTTATTTGTTAAAGTATATATTTTTTGGACAGCCCTTCGTATACAATACAATGAAACTGGACCAACCTCGAGTCCAGAGAGCATCAGCGCAGCGGCTTAATTAAATGGGCGAAGAAAGTGGGCTTGCCAAGGATCCGTGTTTTCCCTGAGTGCCTGTAGTAGTCGGACCCTTTCCATAATTCATTGGACTCTTGAGCTAATACATAGGAACATGGTTCCCTTTGAGCCGGGATAATGAATCCTTTTGCTTTCTTAGGCCTGGTTCTTAGGAGCGGAGCGGAAGCTTATCCAATCAGTGGAATGGGCGAGAAAGACAAGTCAATAATTAATCTGGACCATCTCTCTCTCCGGCGAAGAAGTCGGGGCGGGATTATGCGAGCCTACTACGTAGAATCCTGTGCAAATCGGGCTCCGTATATGGAACAGCTAGCTGGCCTCTAAATAAATATAGGTCCTATCTAACTAGCCGCAGAAGGCTTGAAACTAGGTCCTAACCGCAATCTATTAGGCTAGATTAAATAGGCTAGGTAGCAATACCCGCTTGCTTTCCGTTTCCTATGTCGTCCTCCATCAACCACTAATCAAACTTGCTCGAAACTATATGTACTTTGTAGTAATCAAATCCTAAGCTGAGGGGAAGGGGCAGGAAACTGCGCTACTCCACTCATATAGCGTTCATTGTGCTTCGCTTAATTTAAAAAAGTAAAGTAGTGGAAGGAATGCGTAGGTACCTCGTAGCACACTTCGATCGGTTATTTAAAGAGCCGCTGGCCGCATTTCGCTAGGTTGTCAAATGCAGCGACTTCGTAACTTTTACGTTGCAGAACAAATTGGGGCAAGGTTGTAACTTTCTCCAGTGACCAAAGATCAAGCGAAATGCGGCAAGTTTTTTACTTTCTCGAATGACCAGAAAAAAAGCACCAAGTTTGAAAATGCCTCGATTGACCAAATAAAATGCGGCAAGTTTGTAACTTTACCAGTAATCGGAAAAAAAGCGCCGAGTTTGAAAATGTATCCCTTGACCAAACAAAATGCGGCAAGTTTATTACTTAGCCAGTAATCGGAAAAATAGCGCCGAGTTTGAAAATGTATCCGTTTACCAAACAAAATGCGGTAAGCTTGTAACTTTCTCGGGTGACTGGAACAACTGCGGAAAGTTTGTAACTTTCTCCAGTAACGTAAAATGTGACAAGTTTGCAATTTCTTCCCTTTTTCCGAATAAAAAGTGACAAGTCTCACAATAATATATTTATTTGTAAGTTTATATTCTTTCAAAAATGTGACACGGTTTGGTTTCATGCCAAAAAGTACCAACTTCATAAGGCGGCGACGGGTCAAATCCACAAAATGTGGCAAGTTCGTAAAGTTAAGGACCAACTGTTCCAAAAACTAAAAGTCCGTAGAAGACGTCACGTCGCCACTTGCACTTGCCTTGTCATCAACAGTATGAAAACTTTCCCGAACTCTTATTAAGAGTTCAAATTTCGGAGTTGTGGTTCTGCATATGTTCCTAAATTTCCGTAACACATGGGATAATATGCTTTCCTCAGCCGCGTACCGTAATGTATATACATGGGCCCAGGTTTCCATGAAACTTGATCCAATAAAGAGGAGAGACATTATGAGCTGGAGGAGCCTGACAGAACATCATCCGTCCACAGCCTGTTCCCAGATCCTGGAAAACTTTGTTAATTATTACAAAACAGATTGGAAGGGCCTCCACTGAACCCGAAAGGCCCCACTTGACTCGGCTCCGGAACTACTAGCCGTCGCGGAACCCGCCCAGGACTTTGTGCCACTTCTCAAAATCCCATCAAAATTATTAGTACATACGTTAGGGGCAGGAATGCCTGGAAGAGCCGCTCAAGAGCCCCCTCAGTCTCAATCCGGTCCAAGGAACTGACGAAAGTAATCAGCCTCTTTCCTACACGCAAAATATGATGTTTGCTGAGCATACCAAGTCAAGGATCCGCCTTCAGCTTTGATTTATTTAACTCAGTCTACCGTGAAATGGGGCCTCCTCAATGCATACGTAATTCCATTTTTAGGAGCTACAAACTTTACATACCTTTGAAATAACCTAATATTAGCATCACCCAAGAAATTTGATTTTTGGCATTTTTTTTACTCAAAACAAAATTTCCGACCAGATGCAAAATTGTTTTGCTTAAGTCAAGCCCTCTTCATTCCCATACTTTGTTTTAAGCTGAAACAATATTTTCTGGACAACACTTTTTTCAAGCCTTCAAAACAACACATCAATTATTTACTGTGTTAATATTATTCGTAAATAAATTGTGACGATCCAATCAAAACAAACCAAAACCAAACTTGCCACATTAAACGGCACCCTACACATAACCCAAATTATTAGCCACTTTGTATATAAAAATAAATTAATTAATAGTTCATTTCCTGCTGTAGAGCAAGTGTATCGTGTATCACCTTCACCTTGACATATTGACCTTTAGCGATGATTGGCGCTGGTGCCTTAGCGTACAGTACAAATAATACACAGGTATGTAAGTAAGTAAATAATAACATAACGACTCCAGACACGATTTCGAATGAAAACCTATTACAGGCATGCTACGTTCACTAATGCCCACTTTGTTATTTATAGTGAGACACAAATGTATCGAAGGCCCGAGTACCTCGTCATAATCCACATTTTCGGAACAAATATTCAAGGAACGGATCAATACTTTGAGTCCAATCAGAAACTCACAATAGCGTAAGTCGTATCACAATGTAGGGAACTCAGGTGCACGAAATCAACTCAAAACACGAACAGCCTAAACTTTGTCATTTCAGGGCACACTTTGTATTGGAATCCATGGACAAGTATGGCTAACGTATTGATTACCAAACTTTTCCCTGGTTTATTAACGAGGCACTAAATTTGTAGTTTTCGGTAGATGAAGACTCTACCCGGCATTGATTACAGGTTACAGCTAACAGCATATACGAAAATTCCTATGGTTAGATTCTCATGTATGGGAACGAGCTGCAATTTACCGTCAATGGGAACATAAATAGTTTAAATATTCAAAAATGCCTTTTTTCCCTAAAAATTATATAAAAAGGTTCTTATGGAACTTGGCCATTATACCATGCAATTACTACGAAGGGCTCATCATAAGCCTCGTTCTCGTTTAGATAAGGCGCCTATTTCCCTATATAATATACAGTGTGCATTATTATATGTATACAGGAAACCCTTGCTAAAAATTATCATTTTTACGTAAGGCAAGTACAGGCTCATCTTCTTACACAGGTAAGAGGCCAGTGATAAGTGCCTTATACTATATGAGTATCCCTAATTGCATTTCTTGGCTCAAAAAATTTACTGGGTTAGTCAGGCCAGGCAGGGCTCATTTATATGCAAATTAAGGGGCACGTCCCGTCACGACTCGTCATTAAAAGTAAGGATCCCTTTAGGTCAGCCCGCCATGGCCAATCAGTGGGATGATTCATTAGGTTTCCATACTCTTAACTAGCCTTTAATTGCCCTTGATATTGACTACAGTGTATATGCATATACTTATGACACGTAAGCCACCAGGTATTGATTGGCTCAAACATTTCATTTAATATTTAGCATGGCACCTCGTAAATTTTTTTCCACGCAATTTGCCAACTTCACAGTCCGTAAGACACCTTAATTGAGCTACTTTGGGAAGCCCAAAGAATCGGCTGGAGAATTGCGGATACGGAATGGGTCCCAATCGGTTGTTTCTAATGGCTCAAGCTGCCTAGTCTCTAGTTTGCACTAAATAATTAGAATGTATAGAGCCAAAGGAAGGTCGAGCCTAATCCTTGACCATCATTGAGCCTGCACGGGACGAGTTACACAATTCGGCTCGCACACGTAAATTGCAGACTCATTTCCGTTCCAAGTTCCCAATGCAAAATTCAAGCTTCATTGATTTTGGCTGCAGGCCCTAAAATGCATTGTGCAAATATTTGAAACTTGTTACTAAAATTGAGCCAAGCACAAAGTACAAGTAAAATGCATTTCCATTTCCTGCCATAAGGAGCTCTTACTGCAGAAATCGTGTAGTACGTTTTTTTTTTGCAGGATTTGACGCTTTTCTATTTATTTTAGCAGCGCTTTTTTTTCTGGATCCTGGCTACGTATTTTTACGACTTTCGGCTTACAAGATACAAGTGGTGGATTTTGTTCCCATTGTTGGACCAGGATCAGGTTCAAGATCAGGATGGAATGGTATATAGGGAAAAAACGGGTAAAAGGGGGAATACTGGTATAAGTATAGTATGTAGGTATACGTATAGACAGGTAGATCGTAAATCCTTGAAAATGAAATCCTCCCCAAAGGCCAAATAACTATCCCGTAATAATAAGGGATGAAAACGGCTCAAGATGAGCAGGTAGGGTAGAGCAGGTAAGTATGGGGTAAGGTAAGTTCTCTTGTAGCGTAACCTTGACATTCGTAATGAAAAAAAGGGCCCTTGGCTTTGGGCCCATTGTACAGATATCTACGGGATTTGTATTTAATCCTGCCTATAAAGTATGAATTTCGGCGGAAAAATACTGGAAATAAATAATTTGGTATGGTGGAAAAAATATAAATTTTAGCCACGAAAAGTATGGAAATAAATAAATCTAGATGGTAACCAAAAACTATAAATCAGGTCCTGTATATAACATTAATAGGATATGAATCCTGTAGAAACGAATATATTTATGTCCAAAACGTATATTTTCTTATTATTATAGTTCTACGGCTGAATTCTATATTTTTGGGTGGCGCTAATTTTAAGACACACTGTATATTCGGCATATTTCCATGCTTTCACGCCGGGAAAAAAATTCCCTTTTTTAAATGATGTTATGGAATTTGCAAAATCCTTATTATTCTGCCTGTCACTTCCTCTTACTACAGGGTCCGCCTAAAAGATGCCCTGAAGATGATGCCTGCCAATCCCTTGTCTAACAGTAACGTAACAACATATCAGCCTTCGGGCCGGGAGACGCCTTATGTACATTCCCATTATTGCGGAATTGCAGTCTGCAGGGCTGCTGCGGCTGTCAATAGAATTCCTTCAAGGCGGAAAGACAAACTGCACTGAAAGGCATCATTAGCCTGTCTGCCTGGGCCTGGGGTTCAAATGTGTGCAAAAAATACAATGACCTTAAACTTGCGGTTTTAGAGGGAAGCCTTGCCATTCTCCCTCAAACTCAAGACAAAGGGAGACTACTAAGCCATCGAAAGTTTACGACCTGATACGTGGATCTATTATGCAACTGGCCACAATCCGCAATCCACAGAAAAAGGAAGGAATTGTGTGCAAAAATGCAATTTTGCAAAAAACATATACTTTCTTCCAATAGCGGTACATTACAGACTGAGATTAGCATGGAAGCTATCGCTGCCACTGCCAATTCATGGACCCAATAATGCAATTCCCAAAGAACCTGATTTAGAAGGAGCAAGACTGAAAATTGCCCTCAATTTGAATTTGCAATGTTTGGGCAATCTCATTTTCTATAAAGCGAATTCCTAGTGATCTCTGTTCTTAATGCATGTGCCGGAAACTGGTCTGTCTAATAACTGGAAATTAAGTGGTTCAGTCTTGAGGATCACGTATCACGTAGAGACGGCATGGAGGATGTGCACAACATTCTGGCATTTGGGATCCAACTTCGAATCCTGCCTGTTTTAAAAAAGCATGTAAATGTGACAAAGTGTTCATATAATTTCTGCATATAAATATTTTTGCATATTTGTATTGACTATATCTTTTTTTTTGCTTAAAGTATATATTGTTGGAAGGCCTACAGTATTAGATATATTTTTTCTAGGTCACCTGCCAACCGCTGGATTCTTAGGCCCCCGCCGTCAAAGTTTCCAGGCTCCTTCTGGAGTCTAAATCAATCATTCCAAGTGTGACTTTAGGGGAGAGCGGAGGGGCGTTTGCCTGAGCAGCTTAGGCCAGAGATTACGTAGAGTGAGAGCACTCTGGCTGGCTCTATAGGAGTGATAAGAAATCCGGGGATCCGGGATTGAGGAAAGTTAGGGACCGGAGACAGGCCGGGGTCCCTGGAGGCGGATGACGACGCTAGACATCGAATCCGGCGTCCTCCAGCACTTTAAGACTTTCTTTCCGGTATAATTCAGATTCTGGCTTGTGGCTTTATGGCAGTTCTCATAATGCATAATGTCAAGGAAAAGCAGGAACCGTGCCCTTACTCAACTTCGCATGCAATGCAGAGATGCACATTTGAACGGGAAACTATAAGCTGCGACCTGGAATCGTAGGTCGCAGTATTTAGCATAGCAGCTGAAAGGGCATTGACCCGAATTCTGATA
>JAQFZY010000648.1:0-23582 GCA_034696285.1 Hypogastrura burkilli | reverse complement strand
TTTTAATAACAAGCAAAAAAACCGCTTTTTATTGTTTAAAACATGTTTTTTATAAATAAAAAAAACGTTTTTTTTAAAGAAAAAACAAAAAACAGCTTTTATCATTTAAAAAGTGTTTCTTTTATAGGAAACAAAACTTTTATTTTAAATAAAAAACAAAAAAAAACTGTTTTTTATTGTTTAAAGCATGTTTTAAAACATGTTTTAAAACAATGTTTTAAAACATGCCAACCCTGTAATATACATTTGTAAATTAGTCCCAACTCACAAGTAGTTAAACTCCCATTTATTAAATTCTACTCGAGACGTCTGCATGTTCACAACAAGAATGTAAATATGAATGAAAGACAGTTAAGTAATCAGTTTAATAAATTGATTTCCCGCTAGCACGTGTAATATTAGACTTTGCATAGATAAATCATGCCTATAAACACGCTTCTCTAACTAAAATTCTCTAAAGGACTCTTTGCCTTGAGTTGGAAGTTTAGACCTGACAACGCTGCACGTTCACTTTCTTTATTTTTCTGGGAAATTGGAATTTATGTTCTGGAAGTTTTGAGAAAACCTTTTGCATGGAGTTTGGAACAGGCCGCTGCAGTTTATTAGTAGTAGAACTCAATCGAACAAACGGATTTTGTAAACAATGACATTAAGGGAGTATAGAACTGTTTTTCAAAGTATTTTCGACTATGCGTTAGGTAATAGGCGTATACACATTGCTCAATACTTTAAATATGTGCATTACTTTATCGTACATTTAATGTGCCATTGACTGCCCAAGGGCAAATTTTCTAGACAGGGAAATAGTGAGCCGTGAGCTAAACTATTCGAAAGTTAGAATCGTACACGCTTTGAAAAACGGCATTTACTTTCATAAGGAACAAATGATGTAATTATAATGTGAAACGTAGCTAACAGACAGCTATTCTAACGGTAATATAGATGTGAATGATTCTCATAATGGGTTTGCAGCTATCACTTTAGATTTAGTGTTTCCACAAAATGTGATATTTGGAAGTACTGTGAAAATAAAATTTTCAACTCGCAGCAAGCTGATGTAATCTTTAATTATTTTATTCAGCATTTAATTTAATACCTAGGCATTTTATAAATATATTGAAACACAATAAGTAAAAATGTGGCCTCGGATATTTTCAGGGAAATGCTGAATTCTTAGGATTAGGGCCTCAAAGGGACAGTGTCTTAAGTACGTCTAATATTGTACCGGAACACCGGATGTGGAGCTTCTCTGAAGCACTTTATAGCATAAAATAGTCGGCTACTACTTAATTACATACGTTCATAGGCATAACAGCTAACAGCAGGAAACTGTTACTATATAAAATACTAAACATTAATTACCATAAAATAATTGCCACAGTACAAATGCAGTCCACTTTACCTTTAGCTACTATATTGAACATTGAACATTGACTCGCCTCATTCAAACAGAATAATTTATATATGTAGATAGGACCTAACATTTTCCATTTTATCTCATACGCTGAAGCGCTTGTAAAATACGGCCGTACCTTGTACTCCTTATAATGTCAAAACGTTTAACAATTTACACGAAAATACTTGAACAAACTGCATCGGCTTAGAAGCCTGTACAAGTTTCGTATCATAAACTTTATATTGCAGCATTTGGTTATGTGTATCCGGGAGTTAAAATTATCAAAGGATAAATTATTAGAAACGCTTTCGCGTGTCAACACTGAACACAAACAAAACCAAATCACAAGATGTCCGAACCCTAGTTTCTTAATTATTATACATTAAATAGAATACACTAGTGAATATAAATATACCTACGTAACTAGAGAGACATTTTAGGGAAATTACAACAAATTGATTTACGAAAAAATCGACTAGCTGCTCACCCTCATAAAGATATTGAATTTGATTCGTCAAAGAGATGAACTAATGAACTATTTAACTACACGAAAAATAAGTGTTTCCCCTGCAAAACTGTGAACGTGATAAACTAGTTTTTTAACATTATACCTATAAAAGTTCGCCTAGGAGCTAATTATTAATTACACTTTTGGCATACGACTGAGTATAATAGGGAATATAGTACATGTATAATAAGTCCAGTAAATTCGTTTCCTACAGAGGCTAAACATCCAATAGCTAACAGTTTCTGTAATGGTAATGGGCGAGATCAGTTAAGAGTTTGTTCTTTAAACGCTAGCAGAGATGCTAAAGTAGAAGGATAGGTTATTGAGGGTATTTAGCTTCTTACATTTCATTACGCTTTTGCTGCTAATAACCTTTAATATTTTAATAGAAATTGAAGTCATTAGAAAAGATGGAAAGAGCTGTCAACATGTCCTAACTATAAAATAAATATTCAAACTAAGCTATTTTATCTGAGAAAAACAGGGCTGTTGTAAGTCTTGAGTAGAATCTGGACTTCATTAAACCATTGTATTTGTTGAACTTTGGCCGTGACTCCCATTTGTCTTGCCACTTCCGCTAAAAGTTCAGAAAATGGCCAAAGTTAGTAAATCTGGACATAACAACTAACACGACCATTTAATAAAGGTTTTATACAGTATTTGTATTTGCAAACAATTATCCCACAGCAGAGCAGATCTACGACTATGCGAATATTGTTATTGTTAAATCAGCATTACGTACATATTTCTCCCAATAATGTCTCAGGTTACAAAATTATCAGGAAAGCCATGCAGATGCACATAGAGATGAAAGAGCAAAGAACAAAAAGTAATAAGGCTCACTCAGGAATAAAAGGCTGATGAATTTGCAAGTCCTCCGGATCCGGAAAGCCGTGATCATGGTCATCTGGGATCGGCTGCTTCTCGACACTAAAGCCAAATCGATGAGGAAGAAAATTCAAACGGAAAGAGACAGATTAGAAAAGGGGCCAGTAATTGACTAAACTATAACAAAGTAACTTGAACTCCAAAGTGTTAGAAAAGCCTAAGAATTAGCAGTGAGGAACAACCAAATCCGAAAACGAAAAATGGATCATCCAATTCTATTCTTTAAATTACTTGATTGATCCTTTCGAAATGTCTGACCCTCCATTTGCTGCCTTCTTTTTACTGCACATCTTCGTGGACATGGCGTAGATAATGCCTGTGAAATATAGAGATGCCTTCGTCAATTACCAATTACTAAACCATATCCATACGCTATTTCAACATTTCAGAATAGCTGGAACTCACTGGATTTTGTGTAGCATAAATTCTCATAAAGAATACTAACGAATTCAGGTTACCTACCCCTTTGATTAATACGACAACAGGCGAAGTCAACAATAATGAGTGTGAAGATGAGTGCAGAAACTGAGATCGCGATGATGAGGGGAAGGCCAATAGCATTAGCCTGTGCGCTCTTCATTGAGTCGTAGCTTCCACGATCACCTAAAAAGGAAAATTTTACTAGTTGACAATCGTGCACCATATTTTCTTAAATTAAGACCCAATGTCAGTTTAAGGGTTAAGTACATCACTCTTATGTAGTAATTAGAGGAGGTGAGATCAGTCAATAGAAACTGATTAGGTATATACCATGTACGCTACCAACCTTAAGTACCTACCAACTATTTTGAATTGTTAGCTCAACTTACGATTTATCAACCGTCACCATTACAGCAGCATCAGCATAAACGAAACTCCAACGGCAGTTGCAGCAGTAATTAGACAAGATATAAGCCCAAAGGAAAGGTGTCACCAATCACGAATACGAAATACCACAAACTGAGAAAGCGTGTATTGATAGATAGCTTTTAATTTTAATGGGTAGAAGTAAAAGCAATGTACTATAAAACTAAAAGCGGCTTTCTTGTTGTTAACTGTACTTACCCCAGTAAACGAAATACGTACTTACTACATAATTCTGAAAGTTTGATTATTCTTTTGAGAAATTACGAAGCGACTACGATCATTGATTACAAGAATTGATGTTTTTTTATTATTAATTCCACCAGCGTCCGACATTGTAAACAACTAACAGCAATAGGGCACACCTACTACTACATAGTAATTCCCTATACCCCATGCCTTATACCCAATACCCAATGCACTTGAAGTAAATGATATAATCTTACACCTACAATCACATCATGGCAATCCTTATACATTGAAATTAATACTTAATATTTTTAGGTAGTGCCATCAAGAGGTAATACATATAATACATATTATACTGCATCTGTAGTATTGTCCAACGAATCGGGCGCATTTCACTTCCCTTGTGTCTCCAAAGCTACTATGTACTAAATATGTAATGCGCATATAACGTACATACATATATCGTTACAGCAGCAGGCAAGCCTGTTTTATACTTTCTCAAATTTTATCCTACAAATCCAGCCCGCCTTCCTCTCCCTAACACAATTTTCATATTTATTACCTATAGTTATGGCATTTAGTAGGTTTAGAGTGTAAGTCTTTATGTTACTAGAAGGACACACGCACAGACCTTACTGAAGGTGTATATATTATTAAATATTTTTCATTTATACACTTGACGAGAGGAACATACGAGGGAATCATAAGTTCACTCCTCGATGCCTACGCAGTCATTGTCCGTAATACGTAAAGTATTTAACGTATTTGGCAATATTGCATGGTGTAGAGTAGGCTACTATTAGTTAAATACAGACATATCATTTTAGTGACACTTAAAACTAAGCTCCTTGTATTGTAACACCGACCACCCAATCCAGGAATGATTAATTTAAAGTTTCCACTGCAACACACTCGCCCAATTAATAAATGTTGTGACCTATTTAAAGAATATGGAATGATATACACTATGCAAAAATACGACAAATATGTTTCATTACAGTTGTTACAGTATGCTTGATACTGTTGATTATAGCAGTTATGATGGGATAGTGGGATAGGCGATGGACGATGGAATTGATAATTTGTGACCAAATTTTAAACCGAGACCTTCTCAATGCCCTCATACATCAGCATGTCTGCGACTTGAAGCCCGCACTAGGCTGCTGGGTGCTGGGTAATGCAAAAAGTTGGAAGCCCGTAACTTTTTATGAACCTATACAAAGGGTGAGCCTTAGGAAATGAAACAGTGAAATTAGGACACTCAAATAAACGTAACGGAAGGACCAAGGGCCAGCCATATGCAAATGTTCTGCTGAACTTGACACACTTGTGGAGCCCTTTGGGTTGATATCTACGAAGTAAAGAGAAAAGAATAGATGTATTTGTTACTGAATAGTAGGTAGTAACTCACTCATTGTGAAATGTAAATTCTCAGTTTCTCCGCCGTGCATTCTTTTTATACGTAGATCAAGCAAGCGAATTCCTGATTTTAGAGCAGATTAAGTTAATTAAATAATATGTAGTTTGTCCAATCTCTGTTAGGGGTCATACTTTAATGACGTCACGCAAAAAGGGGGAGGAGGGTGGGGGGGATTATTAAGCCTCCGTGACACTTTTGTGACCCGGGGGAGCGGGGGTTTATCGAGCCAAGTCGGATAGGAGACTGAAAATCATTGACGAGGTATGGTTAGGCTACTAGGCTTTACATTATCACTAACCATTACATTATCTCTGACTGAAAATTGAGTCTCCAAGACGAGCAAAATTATAAAGTTTTCATTTTTTATGATACAATGACTAAATATTGAAAGGAATATTATGATACAATGACTAAATATTGAAAGGAATATCAGGTGCTAGGATTAGAATACGTAGGACCTAGATCCAACTATGTGACCTCTAGCAAGGCCGTATTTAGGCATGGGCTAATAGGGCTCTAGCCCCCCCCCCCCCAGAAATGTAAACAGGTAAAAAAAACGACACTATTGAGATGTATTTTTCGAAAAAATTCCTGAACATTCAATTCTTTAGCTCCCCCTGAAATCCAATTTTAAATACGGGATTGACTCTAGAGGTCCGTAACTGTAAAATTTGCATTATGAACTCCCAGTTGATGAAATTAGACTCGATGGAAAACATGACACTCGGTTTGGGTTTGAGCGAATGGCATGTTAACCGTTGACCTCTTTTAACGTCAAACGATTGACGGCTTTGGCGCAGAGTATCGCCTATATAATATATTACATAACTAGTAACTGATAACAGTTTGACCCCGATATGGCGGATAGTATTTACTTTTCACTTGACTATCCCTTGTCCTTTCTATATTTTGTTATTCCAAGCTGCGTGACGCGTAACAGGTAGGGGGAGGGAGGGCTATTGAAGAAGCGTGATGCTAACGTAACAATAATGGGGAGGGTGGGTCCTGAAAATCGCCTTTTTGCGTGACGTCATTAAAGTATAGCCCCTTATAGTAGTACCAAGTGGAGTACACAGCAACAATGTGTAACATGGTCCTTTATGAAAAGCTAAGTAATATTATACCTTACATATATGTCCCAATTAATACATTAATTTGAAGTTATGTTTTCAAATATACATATATTAAAACCATTCATTTTGCTAGGAGCAAGCAAATAAAACTGCTACTGTGAGCAGTCGTCGGGTCGTCGGCATTTAGGAGTTAGTAAAATTGGTGAATAAATAAATGCATAGAGCAATCACGCAAATATGTAGGGGAATGGAAATGGACTAATAAGAGTAACTCTTACCACTGCCGGCAGTCTTCACGATCAGTTGACTAGTCTCACCCCATCCCTTCAAATTGTGGGCTCGTACTTCGACTTTATAGTATGTATTTGGGGAGAGGTTCTGAAGAGTGTGGGACAATGCTGTAGGATCCTTCAAAATATCATTGTACTTGGATCCGTACGATTCCCAAATCTGACCTGTTGTTCCATTAGTTACCTGTAAAAAAAAGAGGAATATTTAAATCATCACCAAGTAATTTGAAATCTCTCACGAATTCAATCAGATTTTCTCGCCAGAGTCTTGAAATATTTCGAATTCTAGCGTTTTAATTCCGTTAATTATTCTAAAATAAATCATATTTTGCTTATACTAAGTTTGAAAACATTTGTGAGTAATTTGAGATGATTGGTGAAGAAATATGTTTAAATTGGTGGGAGACTTCGAATTACTTAGTGATAGTTTAAATGGCAGCCTAAAAAAGCAGGAAAGCAATTGAAATTTGTCCGGATTGAGTTTAACTTTAAGTGAGTAACAACTAGAGTAATGAGCTTACAGGAATGTAAGTGACTTCATATTGATCCACTGGGGCTCCGTTATCCTGCGGCTTTGCCCATTTAATTTCAACACGGTCCGTATAAGGTGTGTAAACGTGGCCGTCGGAAACTTCAGTCAGAATGGTTGGGGGCTCAGGGGCTGTCCTCCGTGGCATAGTTTCAACTTTCTCCTGACTGAACTCCCCAACCCCAACCAAGTTTCTGGCCGCGAACCGAAAAGCGTACGTGTAGGTGGGCTCCAAACCCTCAATTATGACCAAAGTCTCTTCTGTAAGGCACGAAGATTAACATTTAACACCTACGTTTAAGAACGGTGAATAAAAATTAAGGGAATTATCCGCAGTCAGCACATACCTACTGGCCAGCTTTTTGCCGCTGCATTTTCCCAGGGCTCTGCTTGCAATTTGTACTGGATCACGTAAGAGTCAATTTGGAGACCGCCATTGTCAGGAGGCCCAGCAATTTCAAAAGAAATTGTTGTAGCCGTCACAGATTTAATCAGCACTTGGCGAATGGTTCCGGGTTTCAGCGCCTCTTTGAACTGGATCGTGTGCTGAGCCGTGCTGATTTTATTTGTAGCTACGCATTTGTAGTGACCATAGTCCTCACGGCCAATTGGTCGAATCTGTTTAAAAGAAGATAGAATTAAGTATATGTAAATGTGACTTGGCTAGCCAGAAGTCTCAGGCTACGTTGATTACCTACCTCAAGGGTACTTTCGGACTGTAGCCCGTAACGCCTAATATTCGGCCCTTCTTGAATTTGTCTCTCAGGGTTACCTTCGAGATACCAAGCAATGGTGGCATTTGGGATGGCCTCAGCCCGACAAGTCAAATTGGCGGCCTTCCCATCCCAAGTCCATGCCTCAACCATCGGCGTATTTTGGAAGGTTGGTGGGAACTCGACTGTCAAGTGTCCCATCTTCTCAGCTGAAAATAAAAACCGACTTGGTGGAGTCCCGGCAGGGCGTAGCATTTTCCGGGTATCCAATAATAATAGTTAAAAACAATAGCCGTACTTCGAGCTCTTCGGTTGGATGCAATGCAATTATAAAGTCCATCATCATCTCGAAGTATATCATTTATAGTTAGCGTGGCTGTTGTAATTTCATCCTTCCCACGAGATTGTTCTTGGAAGATCCTGACGTCATTTTGTGATCCTTGAATGAATGGCTCCCGTCGACTATCCTTATGGAAAACTATATCAGGAGCTGGGTTTCCGCTTGCTCGACACACTAAAACAGCTTTCCCGTCAATTTGAGTCCTAAACAGAAACTTAAGTGTGAAGGAGTCCTAACATTGTATAGTAGCTCGTTGGAAAGGTCAACGCTGAAGTTGAAGAACTTACGTTATATTGTTGTACTCTTCAATTTTGGGTTTTGTTACAATTGTGAGCTCCGTAATAGCTTCATCAACCCCAGCCTGATTCCGAAGCCGACAATAATACTGTCCTCGATCCTCGACACGAAGTCCATTGATTTCCAGCGTACCCTTGTTCCTAATGTGTGCACAATTAGTAGGCATATCTTAGAAAAGGCAGTATTCGAATCCATGGAACTCAGAAAAGAATTCGGTAGAACTGTACAGGTTTATTCTAAGATATTTATAATCTTACTTGTCCACAACATGACGCTCTTTTCCGTAAAGACTCGTGCCGTCTCTGGTATGAACCCACTCCACTTCAGGCGTCGGCTTCCCAGTTCCAGAACACTTCATATGAATATTCTCGCCCTCAACACCCTCGACGTCCGTGATTATTGATGTGATTTTTGGTTTCTCTTGAACCTTAAGGAATGAATAGTCTTGTGGTACTTCCAGTAGGTGCAAATGCATGTGTAACTGTACTCTAAGCTGCAAGAATAGAGCAGGTATTACAATTACCTGTACTACAATATGCTCGGACTTGACATTTCCCAATTGCAGGACAGTCGCTCTGCATTCATATACTCCCTCATCAGCTTCAGTGACTTCCTTGATAATCAGTCCATCCGTGTCTTGTAAATAATGAGCTATACGTAGTAACAAATTCATAAAAGAAGGGCAGATGGTAAGTTGGTAGTAAATCGACAGGCTTTTGAAATTATACGGAAATATGTCACGTTGGTAAATGAGTACCCATATTAGAGGGTAAGTTCCGCCTCAAAAACTGAAATAAGTACTAGTTACTTACGATTGTCAGCAATTGAATGATGGTCTTTTCTCCAGACGACGGTAGCTATTGGATCTGACTTAACCACACATTTTATTTTGAACTCTTCGTTCTTTGTTGCGTACTGATTCTTTTGGGCCTCCTCAAATGTTATTGGCACTGTTTTAAATTCCAAAAAGTAATGTTATAGTATTTCACTAGATTCATACAAATGGTATTTGTAGAGGATGGCACACTCACGAAAAAGTCCAAGCGTGAACTCGACTTCCAAACGGTGTGTGTTGGCGTAGGTTGCTGTGCATCTGTAAAGAGTTTACGTGTATACGATATGACATCAACTCAATCAATATCGTTCTGCAATTTTGTCGCAAATATCAGCTAAAAGTGTATGAAATGTCTTGTATTCAGTTTCGCTCTTACTTGAACTTTCCAGTCTCTGTGTCTTGCACCGAAGAGAAGTAAAGTCCTAGGGTTCCTTTTTCGTGTGTGATAAGCTCCACCCTGTAAAATTATTTAGTTAATTAAGTCAAGTTTCCTTGAAACAATTAAGCTCTACAACAATTATCTAAGAAGCATTATCTCTGGTGTCTAATAGCAGGCTTGTGGCTTCGACTATTAAGTTCTCATGCCAAAACTGCTTCTCACTAAACATTCATATTAAGGTATAATTAGCTGCAGGATTGGGAAAAGAACCAATAAGAACTCGTACAAATCTTTCATACCGCCGTACATCACTAACTACGAACATTCGTATCAGTATAGTCAAAATCCGGAAACCAAACCTACAAAAACTTCTTAAATCGAAACGCGTGATAGATGCAGCGAATCAAGTATTCATTATATTGGTGCATCGAACATCGTATGCTACATCAACGCTCCTACTAATACGATCAATGCTCCTAAAAAGTAACCTTGAGTATTGTCTGACTCTGAGCTAAGAACGTCCATCAGTTGCCATTATTAAATAACACCGCTGGGTGACAGGTACCGATGGATGCAGATTTTATGATCCTCCATTTAAAAAATATTCATTCATCCTTCTGAGGTCCTACACAAGTAATTGAAGTTAAAACAAGTACAATGCAATTCACTAATATAAATAGTAGAGATAACAACGCAACACGACAGCTTGAGAGTAAACCTGCCTGCATTTTAAGACATCATAAAATACAAACGTAGGTACATAAAATTGTTAAAAACCGGTCATGCCCTCTGATAATAAGAGACATCATTACCAATTTATGTGCCTATGCACACCTACACAAAAAAAATACCCATTGTAAATTGGTAAGCAGCTTCTCTCAGGTAAAAGTATGCGCATCTTATTTTCCGTCTAAAACCTCAACAACAGTAATCTCTCACCGCTAACACGAGATACCCAACACTTTTAGGTGATTATCATTATCATCCTTAAACCCACCCAGTAATACATTCTGAATTCATGTATGAATTGAGAACTGACACACAGCACTATATGCCGTTCACACTTTTCCCAAAATGTTCATGTTCATCAACTAATTAACTAATTTATATAACCCGTTCGCTCGCAACGATGGTATAATTTCAAAACATGCATTCGCCTGCACGTTAAAATCATATGCATAACGTACGGTTTACTGGGGATTACTGTGTTACGAGTTACAATCTAACATTTACCCGTCACATCATACCACATTTACGTCAAACGTCAAGCTAAGGTTACCCACGTGTGTTACGTGTTATTACAACTAAAAACATGGATTGGGCTTCGGTTATTCCAATTAGAAAAGGATCAAAAGAAAAAACAATCCATACTCCATACATTAAGAGGTGACGTAGAAGGAGCTTCTGATTGTTATTACCTCGCTTCCGATTCTTCGCTTGTTGGGGAGTCAGAACAAACAAATAAAATAAAGTTGATTTTATTTCAGTTGTAGACAACTCCTCAAACGGGATTTTTCAGTATTAGCTATTGGAAAGCCCACTGTCACTACTAGCAGACAATGTGAGTACCTACTCATACTCTGTGACTTGCTTCGTATATTTTATCAATTATATAATAGTGCGTTGACATTAAAGAGCCGTCCAGGGAGGAAGGGTGAGTGTGTGTGGTGAGGATTGGACTTTCCCCATGACGTGCATGGTCTGTATGTTCTAAAATACGGAGAAAGCCAGCCGCCTTTCTCTACACGAAGTAATGAGAAATGAGGAAGGGAGACATGGGGCCTAGCCATGACATTAATGGTCATTCACGTTCTTAATCGACTCTCGGACTGACTCACAAAGGTCATTATCATTATAGGAGCCCCGCCATGAAATATGGTCATGAGAACCCTGACCAGGCTCATGCAATGAGCTATCTACGTCTCTTTTGAATATTAAAGGTAAAAAAAGGCCCCATGTTTCTGTCAACTCAAATTAGAATATTTCATTTCAATCTCCCCATTTCCCCTCTATATTAAAATGGGAGGGTACGGGTAGGGGGTAATAATTCATCTAAAAAAGGTGAGCCATAGACAGGGACAGGTAGGCTACATGTGGCTGGCTCACGAAACAATTCCATTTCCAGTTCCGCCTAATAATGAGGAGGATATAGAACGGGAAGGGGTGCCTCCTGCCTCTGCATGTTCTACTTTCCCGTAATCACATTATAATTGTAATGACAGGAGCTGGATAGGAACATGTATGTTTGTTTAAAAAAGGGTCTACAGAACGGGATTTGAATTATAAGTGTGTTGTGTGTTGTATTAGTATTACCTTCCGTCACTCGGCTTGACTTCATCCCCTGTGTGCCAGTACCATTTCATGTCCTTAACGAGGTCGGGATTCGGGACGTCGGCTCGACACGTTACGATCTTCTGGGACCCATGCGGCACCTTCAACATCCCATCTGCTGAGATCACGGGATCTATTTGGAGCCGAATTTCTTCTTGGACTTGGGTCGAGACCAGGCCTGGAAATTAAAGAATACAAATAACATTAAGTACTGAGCATTTACATTTAAAGACACTGTAAAGTGCAGCTGCTTTTAAATTTAAATCTAACACTTCTGTCCGAAACGCTAGACTCTTCCGCTTTAGTAAATAGAAATCCCCGGACTCGAAGGGCAATAAAGTATAATGCAACTTCCCGATAAGACCTACGCACCGCCCCGGCTATTTTTCAACACTCATAAATATTTACCGATATTTCCAAGATTGTCCTGTCATCTGAGGAGAGCCTTGAATTAAAATAAGGAAACCCCCTCCCAATTCCAGCGGAGTAATGGCTTGGCTATGCATTCAGGGTGAGAGAGAAAGACCCACAATATTTTAAGCAAACATATACATAGGATGAAGAGAATGGACGACACATAAAAATTGCTTTCACTTTTTTAAAGATAACGGATGACTTTCCTGCACACTACTGTCATCCTAACAGGAGCCCTAGCTGGAAGGCCCTAAAAATGATGAATCCCTATAAATAGTAATACTAGGGAAGCCCTTTTATATCTTAAAAACTGCACAACTGGGAATTGAATCGAGCGAAGAGGGACAGGGGAAAAGGCTCCTTTCTTCGGCCCGAAGCAGTAAACAAGAGTGAGAAAATAAGCTTCTCGGGAGTCCTAACCACCAATAGTATTTTGGGGCCAGTGAGCCTGGAACCTTAGAGCTAACAGCCCGTCATGTCACGTCATGTTTGCTCTGCCTTTGGACCCAGCAGACATTTCCGCTCCTAATCTGACACCCTACCGGAGGAAATGGGCATTCCCAAACCTGAAACTTATTACACGGTACTTCCCTTACACAAACTGGCTCTACGACTGGAACCATTAAGTAAATAGACAACTCCTTCCCGTTCATATTCAATTTAAGGGCTCGCAGACATGACACCAGCCCGTCTCCCGTGTCACGCCAACTCAGGGTCCCCAAATTGGGAGCATTATGTAACCCTGGTCACTGCTGCTCTAGTATAAGTATAATACTCCGCTGGTATCCGATAGACGTTAGCTTATACCCAATAGCGTCGTCTCCATAAGAATCAAAGGCTGAGACGATGAAGGGACGTAATGCCATTACTCACAGAAATCTGGCCCCCCTCTCCGGCTCAATCAAATAAAATGTCATTTAAAGGAAGAAGCCCTCCAGAGGAAGGATTAATATATTGGATTACGTGCTCACAAGCTCAGAATATTATATTGCAATAGGGATTTCAGTTTCCAGTAAACCGAAATATACTCACACTAGCTTCCTGCCTTCCGAGTTAAAACGTGAGTGATGATTTAACTAAGATTTCCCCCATGTCAGCACTAACTACTTATGACAAGGTAATAGCAGAGGAATGAGAAGCGGGGGCAGGTGATACTCCTGTTGAACACGAACATGTCTGTAATTCCATACAATGTGACAACTTCCATAAAAACACCACTGCATGCTACCCTTTAGAATATGGTTTTTAAAAAACGGAAAGGACTCCACCTTCAGTTGTCTCCTCGTTTCCGAAGTTTTTTCCTCCGTAAACTAACACGACAAGCACAGTGACACTGACGAGATAAGAAACAAAAAATAAGCCTTCCCAGCGACCAGGCTTGACTAGTCAACTTAAGCCTTTGAAACTAAGTCTTGGGCCCACCAGGCCCTAATACTTTTGATCCGTCCGTTGGTACAAAAGGGAAGCCTGGGTCTTCCTAATCGTTTGACACTTCATCTTGGGTGCGGATTGCTGTGGAGGGAAGTTGTGTCATTCTGAGATAAAGGTTCCATAGTATTGGGCGGGAGGATAGGATCATAATAAATCGGCTCCGAGTAATAGGACCAGATCATCATAAAAATAGGGCTTTGGCTCCTGGCCCTTCCCCACCCTTTAATCTTAGGAGGAACTAAATTACTCCTGGACTCAAGGGTGATTAGCCGGAGAAGGAAGAGAAGTCGTCAAGGTTCCCGAATCAATAAAGCCGGGAATCCCTTCCTACTCCGCCCTCCCGCCGCCCATCAGAACAATCCGTCTCTTCCTAAAAGTTTCATACTTAGTAGACGAGGAGGAGGAAGAAAATACGGAGAAAGGTCGGGTCCAGCTCAATGCAAAGCTCATGCGTTCCTGCATTTCCATGATCCACAATAAAAGTGGACAGACCTCTAATCACGGGCATGTCGTAGTCATGGCTGGCAGAGAAAGTACGGAGAAAGTACTCCACGCTTGACCACGTCCTCGATCCTTTCGGGAGCCAATAAAGACATTGAGGTTCTGAGTCTTCCCATGGAGACAGAGGTCTTACCCTACCACAGATGGTCCCCTATTCATCCTCTTGGTATTTCCCTAGAAGCCAGCTAAGGAAGGAGAAAGCAAATGAGGGAGTCGTGTAATCCGATGGAATCATGGGCAAGCCAATTTCCTTCCACTCACTCAGAGCCTTCCCTAAAGCATTGGGACGGGCAGGGAAGTGCTGGACTGGGATTTATGGTGGCAAATAGCCTTTTAGAAGATGTTACAGAACACGGTCCCTATATCATTCCACTACTGGCTAAAATATACATCTCACATAAACTATCATTGTATCCACGTAGACGTGGCACTATTTGCCCAGCCAGGAAGATTGTTCCTCCAAAATCCAAATCCATTACTTGACTTTGTGGCCAACGGGCAGGGCATTTGTTGCACACACTAGCCTCGCCTGAGTCCCCCTCCTAAGCACTATTATCTCTATTCCCAAAGTAAACAGGGGACTAAGACGGGGACTTAGGTTGACGAAAGGAGTTCCAAAAATAGCCTACACCCTCAAGTGGGAGATAGAGGAATGGTAAAGATACGGAAATGGAGTCTGTAAGTGTAAGCTAATACTACAAGATAGCTGGGCGTATTGTAATGAGGAAGCGGAGGAAGTTGGAGCCCATGATTAAACAATCAAGTACCTACCCATTCTCTAGGTCTCCTTGTCTGGGAATCATAAAATTAAAAAGCTTGAGAAGGATTTTCCCTTCTGTCATCCCCTGATCTCTTCCTCATAAATTCCCCGGGTTCTCATCAAGGGCCCCCACTTAAAATACTAGATAGAGATACAGCCGGCTTCGGTTCCCTCCAATCCAATATGCAATGGCTAAACATTAACAGAATCTTTATGCCCCGTCCAATCTCCGGCATTTGTAATCTTCTCCCGAGAAAAGTGACATGTTTATCATATTACAGGCCATAACTCAGGAAATACTATTACACCCTCTCACCGCCTTCCATCTATTATGTATTCTTTCAATACGCGCTACACGTTTCCCTCAATTTCAACCCTCATCCTCCGGCAGCATACCTTATAGCATGATAGGACGTCTATAGCCTACAGTACACGCATAATATATTTTACCTTTTACCGATTGAAATGAAGAAACAACCGGCATACCGTAATCTTTCACACCAAGATACAAGGCTGTAATCTGTATACCTTGTACTCACCCTTCTGCGTTCTAGGTCATAAGTGTCTCTGGGTCCATTTTGTGCAAAATCATAAAAGATGGAACGGGTTGATTCACACCAATTTTGATTTTTGTTCAAAATTCGAATATAGTCCTGGCTATAAATATTTAAACGCCGAAAGTGCGCATGATTTAGCTGGTACATATTATATATTTGACTGCGTATGGCGTAAACGTACGAATGCTAGCCTGCTGGGCGAGTTCAGGTGTGACAAGGAGAACAGCAGTCTGACCCATTCCCTTATCTAAATCAGCCAATGACAATGAAAATCCGCCCTTCCTATCACCAAATCCTCCGTCTGATGACAACAGCAAACTGCATCTGCACTCCATGTCCATATGAGGAGCACCTCTACTCATTTTACTCCCAACTTACTTTCATGGTGTAAAAAGAGGCGAGGATCAAGGACCAATTCTTTTTGTAAAAAACGTAGGGAGGCCTAAGCCAGGACTCAGCCAATCTCACTTTTGATCTTCCTCCAATACTTAATACTTTACAAGGCCTTCCTCTCCTACCTTTCATCCTTCGGACAATGAGATTAGGAGAGCTAAAAATAGGAGTGAGAAGAAGGAAAAGGTTAACATCATTACAGATCTTGATAACCTCCATAGCCTACACTTAGCCAAGCCTACGAGGGTAGGCTACAAATGGGAAATGGGAGCCCAGAAGTGCTTTCTTCCTACAAAGACATTCAAAGGAATCGTCTTCTCACACCAATAGGCCCTCCGAGAAAAGACACAACAAGGAGGAAGGGAGTAGGCCTGCTACATGAACCGTTCAAAATACATTTCCTCCATCCTACGTTTAGGGCTCCAAGACACACACTTGATTAAATGGACTTTTACTGTTGAGGGAGAGTAGGAGTAGGTGCATTATTTATCTGCCCTCCTCCTTTCTCATGTACCATGTTACATGTAATGTAGCCAAGAAGGTGAAGGTTAAGGTTAAGCAATTTGCTCATTTTGGAAGCCAAAAGCCGGGAGATCCTTTAATAGACAAATAGGTAGTGAGATTTTCAAGCAAGTGTAGCCAGGAGCAGGAGCATGATGTCATGGTCCCGTTTTATAGACATCATATAAACTTTATTGGGATGACGCATAGGCGAAGGGCCATTCTTCCCCTCCTTCCTCTTGATGATCGTGTGCCTCAAGCCTCAAGAAACATAAACAAAGGGAACGTAGAACTACCTAAGCAGCAGTAGCGGAGGACGTAATGTTTTATGAGGCAGATTGAAATAAAAAAAGGACCGACTATTTATTCTAAGACAATCTGGAAGCCTTTCAGGGCCCGACGACAGAATTGTTGGCCTAGGCTAACTGCACAGAGTTCCAGGTCAAATGTGTTCGGAGATGTCTAGTCAAAAGAGTATGTACTTGTACTTTCATTGGGTTAATTAACGAAACCAAGAAATCAAGCTAAGCCCATAACTTCACTAAGTTTTGAATTTTAAAGTTTGACCGAAAATACTGACTTAATACACCGTCCTAAAATATGATGAGCCTCGCCAATTAAAAAATGTATTTGTTTAAAAAAGCTAGCAAGAGGACGAGGTTTTTTAAATCTAAATTTATGCTATGCTGAAGGAGCAGTTCATCATTCTTCCCTTCACAATCTCTGATTTTTGTTAGTTTCGTTTTTTTAAATACAATAACAAGTAACTGTTAAAAGTAGTACCCAATAGTTCAGGTAAGTACCATAAGCTGGCCCTTGATCAGAATTGGCGGTGTCTAGCTCAGCTGCAGTTAGGGCGTAATAAAAACAAGAGGAAAGTATATTGTTATGATACTGGGAGACGGTGAGGACGCCGGACTTTCCCCTTCCCTCCATTAAAGCCCAATTTGTTTGTTTAGACTGGAGCCTGTAGACTATAATAAGTCCGTACTTTGGAAGGCATGAGTAACCATGTTATTCCTTCAAATTACTATGATTAACTTGCCTAGCTCTACTTACGACTAATCTGTAATCCAAGGAAAAGGAGATGTAAAATACTAGATTGTGGGTTGAGGAGTGGGAATTGGGAACACTTGGTTGAGGCTCTAAATATACGTAATTTTAAGTTTCCCGTCGTCTCCGCCGCGTCAAGTGGAGGACGAGAGAGCAGACAAAGGCACTCCAAGTAAATAAAATAATCCCTTCCTCCCTTCAAAGGCCTGAGAACAAAGTTTTAGTTTTATAAAGAGGAAGTCCTGCTCCTGCTGAGCCAGTCTCCCTCCTTATAGTGCATTGATGATGATGATGTCTCCCTAGTTCCGTCCACGCTACAAAGTTCCTAGGACTTCCCTCTACGACCCGCCGCCTCACAAAGGAAAGAGCCTCATCAAATAGTATCCCGAGCCAGGGCCTTAGACTGCCTGATGAGTAGTATCTAAAAATCTAGAGTCCTTGGGATTGTGTACACTGGCCCGAGAGAGAGGAAGTCATTATGAATGGAAGGGCCTGCCCGTAGCATACGAGGCCCAACACCCCGGTTCCCGTTGTTGTCAACTCCCATCCCTCATCAATTTCCTGTCCGCCTTCACTCAACATTAAACATGGCTAATTTATTTAACGCGTTCTACCTCCGGACCATACCATATACTTTACCTACTCATAACCAACCTGGCCAGGTAATTCACAACACTCCCAAAGTTTCCCAGGCTCTCCTCAAATGGAAACAAGAAAAAGTGGGAATAAGGGGGCTGGCTCCCTTTGTGCTCATGATATGATAGCCAGTCCGTTCTACGGAAGGACCTAACCTATAACTTTGAAGGAAATTGAAAAACCGTGAGCGTGTGAAGGTACACTAACCGGGAATTAAGGATCTACCTTCGGAATAGCCAGTAATAATCCGTAGGGACTGGACAGAAGGGCCTGATTAATTTTCCAGTCTTGTATGCCGTAGAGTCGTTCGAGGTAGAAAGGAATTTTTGTATCATTTTTGATTAGTCTTCCAAAAAACCATAACCATAACTTAACTCAAATCAATTGAGGTTAAGTTAGGTCTGGTTAACTTCTGAGTTAGGCCTGGCTATGCAGTATGCGAACCTATGTTAGGTTAGGTTAGGTTTGGCTAAGTTCAATTTGATTATGGTTTGTTTCTTCCAGTTCCAGCTAGAGTTTGACATTTAAGCGTGTTTTAAAGTTTGCAAATCTCACCCTAAAACATTGAAATGTATTTCAAAATTCACCCAAATTGAAAATAATATAATTGAACCAAATCTACTAGCTCGCGGATACATGGAACTCCATGCCACTACGACATTACGAGTGAATGAATAAATCTGCTAAGCCCTCTTTGAAACAGTTTTTCTAATGTTCCCAAATGAGTGTAATTACTTAAGGGCACGAGCGGAGGCTCCATGCAGAATACAGAAGTATTAAGCACTACAGATTGGGCCTCCCTATTTCCCGGAAGGTTATTACCCACTTTCTCACAGTCCCTAAAATCAAAACATTCGTTTCCAAAGTCCCAGGCCAGTACTATGGAGCATTTCCCAAATGAGAATGAAACTCATTAGTTTTCACTAGAGGCTCCGACAAATTGGAAACAGGAGGGAGAGTGTGGAACGGGAACCTCAAGCCTGTAGTACACGGAAAGCCGGCTCAAATTATTCATGTCACTACTCACTTCGTCAGGAAGTCTGGAGCGAGGGAGCAGGTTAATAGAAGAGGCCCACAATAATGTCCCTACTTAAGTTACTTACAAATGCGGAATGGCTCAAACAAATCGTTAACATTTTTTAGCCCATATCTCCTACAACCCATTCCTACCACTCCTGTTTTTCTATCTATGTATGTAGTACAGAGCGTCTGGGACAATCGATGAAGGGAAAAGTAATTAGGTTAATGTGAGATCCCAAAGGAGAGAAAAGCAGGAGTATGGAATTGGAGAGCTTAACTCTATCCTAATTTGAGCCTAATGACTACACGCATTAGCCAGCCAGATTTAAGAGCCATCCCATGCGGCGTCCAGAATTACAGTAGGTAGGTAGTGTACTGCTATGTATACTGTATAGCGCAAAATTGGGGCCAGTGTGCTAGAACAACGGATAGCGTCCATGCTGGAAATGTCTCAATAAACTAAATTAGTCCAGAGGCCGGCATATAGCGCCACGAAAAAATACCGGCTTCTCGCTGAAAACAAAGTAATAGGTTAGTTCCTAAGTAGATAATAATATTCTTAGCTTAAACTAATCTTGGGACGAAGCTATTTAAATAATTTACTGTAGTGTCCGAGAATCATAATTTGTTTAAAGCAACAAGTAAGAATTTTTAAGATTCGTGAATTTTTTGAATTGCCAAAATTAGGGCTGCATGCCGAGACTCAGAAAGATGCAGATTTCTCACCCCAATCCAAACAGAGTCCCAGAACCAGCCAAAAAAGACTTGACGGCGGAGTTCTTCCCATTCTGTAACACTTTCTCAGTCTCACTCAACCCTTTAAATTGCTCCCAATAATGGACCAAAGTCGACTGAACTTGAAGCCTGATAACAATGGGAGTGTGTAATAAAAAGTGAATGAGTCCCGTAAATAATTGATTGAGCGGGCGGCGCGTCGGTGGATGAAGGGGGAAGTTGGAGCTTAATGTCCCAAACTACTCCTATTAGGCGGGAGAATGGTGTGGAGCGGTCTGAGCCTAAGCTGTCACTGAAAAATGTGTCAATTTCCAGAATCCATTCCCTATAGAACTCCGTGTCCCTGCAGTAGTGTGCACTCCCACACCTTCAGCCCCAGCCAACAATACAAAACTATCCTGCGGAGTATAAAGTGCGCGGAGCGTTTGGAGATAAAAGCTTACATTTATAAAGTCCCTACTCCGACGCAGTCTGTCCTCCATAGTAGTGGAGGTAGGTGGAGAGAAAACACAAAAGAGAAGACGGCTAGTGAATGAAAGTGGCTTGTACTAAGCCTATTTTTCTCACTGTAAAATATGACATGGATTTAGTTTGGAGAGACCCTCCATCTGGACGCCGGATCTGGGGACAATAATTTAATGAAAGGAGGTGACGACAATTGAGGTTCCAGGGTTCCTTTGAGAACATTACAAGGGGCCCTTGGTCCAGTAATTGAAGGGTCCATGATGAGGAGGATAATGAGATTGGAAGGTGTTTACATGGATCTGACAGATCCCTGCTGGGCCGACCTAGATTAACCACAACAGCATGGGCCAGAAATGTAGGACGCTGAAGAAGCATAGCTTTTCATATTCAATCAATCACGTCCGGGCCCAACCTCCCACTTAGGCCTAGGAGAATGGAGGGCTCAACTTGACATGACAGGACAGTGACGGGTATTCGAAATCCCGGGATATTTTACTCCGATGTTTGACAGGTTTTTCATAGACTTAGGACAACTATTGTTTCTGGGGCCATGGTGAGCCTGGGGGTCAGGTCAAAGGCTAACGGGCTAGCTCAATCATATTCTGCGAAGCTGAAGTTTGAAGTACAATCGAATTGCTGTGAAGAGATCCATAACCTTTTGAGCAGCCTATTATGGCAGCTGAAATGCCGAAAAATTAAATGCTTGAAAAATGCTGATTCTCGCAAATAATTTTTTTTTTCACTGCTGACAGGTTAAGATTAACTTTGTTAAGTCTTATCTTAATTTTTGAGGTATTCAGTAAACCAATTTTTGAATACAATTTTTAAGCGCTAATTTGTGTTGTTTTATTCGATACTTGTTGGTGCCACAACGTATGAAGTATAAATTCCCGAGACCAGATAGGTGGTATAATTCACAATTGCATTTAGCAGCCACTCATTTACTCCTACCGCAAGGGACGCTGAACTACGCTGCAATATGCACAGTCATTCCAATTTACACTCCAAGACAAAATGAATCTGTCTCCAGAATCAGATGCACTTCTCCATAGTATGCGAGCGCAACAGCTGAATCTCATATGTAAAGAAATATAGAGGGAACATGCAGCTAACTGCAGTGAATATCAAATAGAGGAAAAAACTACTTTGGAGCCGGAGGATTCTCCAAATAAAAATACGAAATAAGGCATCCTGTATTCCAGTCACAAACACCTTCTTCAAGGGCTGGAGCCGGCAAAAAACCAACTTACGCACTTATTTGGTATTTCTTCGTCCCCGTAAGACGTAACATCTGGATCTCCTACCGAATAAGCTATCATTCTCAACTTCTCACTCTACGCTGGAGCTGGATCCAATGGATGCAACAGGGACTTTTGTGTATCTTCTCATGCTCAGCTTATCTTTATTTGAGTTCCCCTTTTTGTGGACAGCATATTGACTGTAGTAATGGCTGGATAATTGGCTACACTTACACTCTGTCTCATTAGAGAGGGGAAATATCTATTCTTCTTTTTCCTGCCCTTTGTTCTACTCCAAGATATATCTCCTCAACAGCACACCTTGCGTCATCCATTTCCAATTTCCACCTACGTATTCTACCTACTTTTACAGCCATAGTCAGAAGAGTAGTATGATGGGGAGTACATCGGGCCCAAATATATCCGGCCCAACCTTTGACCCCGCCGCCTATTGTCCTTATTATTCCTATTGATCCTATTGTAAATCTAATCGGATCTTTCAGGTAGGAAGAAGTCCAATAAACCCAAAATCAGGTAGAGGTGTAAGCTAAATACCTAACTCAAACCTAGGAGCACAGTGCGGTCTACTGTGCTATGCATCACGCTAGTATGCCATAAAGAGAGAATTGCAGGTATAAGCCAAACTCGAAGGATACTATTTTCCTTTACCTGCAGCTAAACGGCTAAACCCAACCGAGAGGAAAAGAGAATAGTTCCCCTCGACTCTGCATAGTCTCAAAGCATTGTTTGTGGTAGAGTGTGCGGTAGGGCTACGCATAAATCCTTGGACCGTACTCAGACCTCACCCATATATGTACAGGTACTAGGCCGCGTACAGAGAACTCGGAGTTGAAAAGTTACTCCCGCAACCCGCGACGCTAGTATATTGTAAGTGAGAATAGAATGTATAAGGCAAACTCCAAGGACACTATTTTCCTTTACCTGCATCTAAAGGGCTAATGCCAACTAAGAGGAAAAGGAATAGTGTCCCTCTATTCTACATATGGGAGGACTACGCATAAATCTTTGGACCGTACTCAGACCTCAGCCATGTATGTATAGGTACTAGGGCGCGTACAGAGAATAAAAAGTTACTCCCGCAATCCGCAACACAGTACAAATACACAAAAGTACAATAACATAGTAATAACTTGAATATGTAAATAAATAATATAAACACTAATAACAACACAGTAAGCAAGTCAAAGTCCAAAGGCCTTCATATTCAATTCCAAAATTATAAATACAAATGAAACAAATTGATATATAACAACACTAGAGTAATTTCAATTATTTCAAAATTAATTCAGTCTCATGTTTCCAAAAATTATATAATGCCTCTTTCATATCATACACATCAGATCGCTTCATCTCACGACCACAAAACACATCACCGCCTTGCATAATCTTTTTCAAGGCAGCCAAGCTATACAAGGCACAGGAATTCCGAACGTCCAGTCCTCGCGCATTCCTTTCATCGAAGCTATGTCCGACACCTTCGAGGTCCCACTCATCCTCTTCAGTTCCATAACGATCACTTAATATTTTCCTAAGTTTTCCTTTGAAGTTGACTAGGTCCCATGGCTTATTGGTGTCATAAATAATCCCAACTCTGGAAGTTTGATTTTCATAATTAAGATTTTATTTTAAAAATATAACTTTGCTTAATTATTATTCATACCTTTGAGAGATGTCCAAAGCTAGCAGAAGGACATGCATTGGCAAATCCACGAACCCCACGACAATATTTACGCCAGAAGGAATAAGTAGAAATGGAGTCTCCAATACATCTAATACATCGCTGCAATTATCCCCATGATAATTGACAACATGACGCGTAAAGTGCA
>JAQFZY010000647.1:0-23582 GCA_034696285.1 Hypogastrura burkilli | reverse complement strand
CGCTAGTAGCTGGACTACCACGGCTTGTCTTTTAGATTTTATTTATATTTATAGGAATTATGGGGTCAAGTCTCACCGACACCATTTGTCACGATCCCGTAGAAGATGGGGAAGAGGGTTATTGTACTCCAAATGCATTAAAGATTGAGTCCTCGCCCTCTGCAACAATTGCTCAACTGGAAGCAAGAATTCGGGAATTAGAGGCTGGAGCGCCGAAAAAATATCCAGCTGTAAAATTTTTGACGTATAAAGACAGGAAGCGAATTTTGGTATGTTATATTTTCCCAGGGGACTAGATGGTCATCCTAAAGATTGAAGTAAGTTATTCGACTTCGACCATTGTTTTTTTTTTAACTTTACCTCACTAGATTACCGGCGGAGCAGGCTTCGTTGGCTCCCATTTAGTGGATTACCTGATGTTGGAAGGACATGAAGTGAGTGTGGCCGACAATTTTTTTACAGGGCGGAAGAGAAACGTTGAGCAGTGGATTGGACACGAGAACTTCGAGCTCATTAACCATGATATTGTGAATGCACTGTATATTGAAGTCGATGAGATTTATCATTTAGCTAGCCCTGCTAGCCCACCTCACTATATGTACAATCCTGTGAAAACAATCAAGACAAATACTGTTGGGACTGTAAATATGCTCGGTAAGCTACTGGTGAACATACCCGCTTATTATTATTTACCGCCGAACCACCGAAGAATAGGAATAACAATTAATAATTTATTGAATGTTGCCAGGTCTTGCAAAACGAGTTGGTGCTAAAATACTAATTGCAAGTACATCAGAAGTGTATGGCGACCCTGAGGTTCATCCACAATCTGAATCTTATTGGGGTCACGTCAATCCAATCGGTCCTAGGGCCTGCTATGATGAAGGGAAGCGTGTTGCCGAGGCCCTCGCATATGCCTATGCTAAACAGGAGAAGGTTGATGTTCGAGTTGCTCGGATTTTTAATACGTATGGTCCAAGAATGCATATGAATGACGGTCGAGTTGTTTCCAATTTTGTTCTTCAATCCCTACAAAATAAATCGTTGACCGTATGTACTACACTCATGTGTACAGGTGTTTGATTGACCACAAGGACTTTAATATTTTCACTTGAATGGCAGATTTATGGAACTGGTCAGCAGACTCGGTCTTTTCAGTATGTATCAGATCTGGTTGACGGACTAGTTACATTAATGAAATCAAATTTTACTCAACCTATTAACATTGGAAATCCTGAGGAACACACAATAAAAGGTAAATTACGTAACAGAACCGTGACCTCAACGATTTCATTTCCGCGATCCGCGAGTGCGTCACAACCAATACTATGTATGTATTATTATGTCTGTTCTAGACTTCGCTGTAATAATTCGAGACATGGTTGGGAACACAAGAAGCGAGATCGAATATATGGATCCAGTCGAAGATGATCCTCAACAACGGCGTCCCGATATTACGCGTGCTGAAAAGGAGCTGAATTGGAAGCCTGTTGTATCCCTCCAGGATGGGCTAGAGAGAACGATTGATTACTTTCGGAAGGAGCTCCTGCGGTCTAGTCATTCAGAACGGAACATTTTTCATCCACATGAAGTTCGGCCGGATCTGAAGAATTACAAATAGGTAGACGAGTACTCAGGTTATATGTGATAAGTCTTACTGATACCGCCTTCATCACTCCCTGGCTTGACGACTGATTAAGCGAAAATATCACAAGTATTTGGTTCTGGTATGGACTGAGACTGTGGATCTTGAAATATTATAAATGTTGTAGTTCAGGTTCCTATGTTATGCTGATGCATTTATTCAGACTTCATATATACCTAATTAATACAACCCGATAATATATAGTTGTATACGAAACAGCTACGGTATGTTGATGATGAAAAAAGCTTTTATTCAGATGAGTCTCTCGCTTTTCACGTAAAGATAAAGACTATTTGCTGTGTACAGTGTTACAGATTACAGTAGCATTCGTTGACATAAAGATAAAGATTATAACATAAAGATTATCTGTACAAGCACTCCTACCCTATAGAGTAATGAACAAATCTTCAAACGACAGCAATGTCGACTTCCGGTTCAGAGAATCTACTTGGGTTGCTAAGGTTAAGACTACGGCTTTTACATTTTAGTTCAAAACGGCTATGAAATGAGTGCAGATTCAGTTGAAGGTCCGGTGAGAACAAAACTCAAACTTAGAGCTACTTGTATACGAGTGATTTCATAAACGTATTGTAATACATTTTAGATTATTCTATTTGAAAGTCGCTTTCTGAATCTACAGTTGCTCAATACCCATTTCCATGCTCAAGTCAAGCTTCCCAAGAATCGTGGGCTCATCCTTTGAGAACGTGCTCGAGCGCCCGATTTCCGCCAGCGTCCTCACCTTTGGTTCCTCTTGACTGCTCGTGCTGTCCATTTCATAGGTTGACTTGGTCATTAGAGTATCTGGGCTAAAGTTGGGCCCGTTCCGCTTTCCCCTCGTATTGTCAGGAGCAGGAGCCTGGGCCCTGTTCCCCCGATTGGGTCGACTCTCAGCCGATCTTGACGGGATCCCATGTCCGGTAGTTCTAACGTTCGACATTCCTGTACTGCCTATAGCCCTAGAGGCGTATCCGCCGCCGCCGGTCGTGAACCGTGCCTTAGGCAGCGGGGAGAGCGGCGGCTTGATCGTTTTCTCCGAGTTTGTTCGTGTCTTCGAAGCCACCGTCGTGCTCGTATATCGAGATCCCTGTGAGAGATTCGGGGTCCGTGGAGTATTATGTACCGAGCCCAAGGAACTCTGCCGGCTATGAGTATTTACCACCGCAAGGTTCGGCGGGACTTCCGATGAAATTGAGTTGGATCTCGAGCTCCGGAGTGTCAGCGTAGGCTTCGAGACGGCCTTGGCCTTTTCGGAGTTCGTCAAAAAGACAGGCTTGGAAGGGGGAGGGGGCGGTGGGGCTCTCTGAAGGGCCGGGCTGGGCTGGAACGATCGGGCCGGAAATGGATTTGGCCTTGATGGTGTTATTGGCGTAATTGGGGCGGTCCGAGTTGAAGCACCCCGGCCCTGGCTCCCAGCCGAATTGACCCTTGAACTTGAACTCTCAAAGGACTTCTCCTTCTCCATGGACTTTTTCCGGAGAGCGCTGGCCTGGCTTGGCAGCGTTTTCGTATTGGAACTCGGAGTTGTCGCAGAATTCCGAGTGGCTTTCCCTTTAGTATTCGGATTCGGTGGTGGCGGGTTCCTAGAGGAGACGACATTGGGTGTTTGCGTCTGGGGTGTCTGGGCAGGCATTGGACGAACTGAAGCAACCTTTGCGGATTTCAATTCGGAGTTCGAATAGGTTGTTGAGGAAGATGATAGGGAATTGATGTCGGCTGATGGGGACTTCTCAATACTGGCCTGTGGTTGTGGCTCCTTCTTAGCAGTGGATGCTTGCCTTGGAGCCGCACGACTCGACCTTGTAGAGCTTGAAGAGGCCGGCCGACTGTTTTTAGTGGCAGCCATGGCAGCGCTATGCGGTTGAGAATGATGAGCTCCCTTCTGAATTTTGTTCCCGGACTTATCGAGGCCCAGGAAGCCTGTCGTACAGATCCGTTTCCGGACATCTTGGCCAAGGGACTCCCAGTTCTTGGAGAGGACGGCCCTTGAGGCATTGGCCAGGAGGTACTTCTCGACTTCCCCTCGAAGCATTTTGAGGAAGTCTACAAAAGTCTGGAAAGAATAGGAAAACGGAGTTTAGTAGCTTGTACAGCATTGGTAGGTCCTGGGAATCCCCACGATATGACACACAACACAGTAAGCCATATCAAGTTTCAATTGTACCGTGGACCACTCAACTTCGTCAATCGCATGTGTCCCGAGCTCAATGAGGCGGCTCAGGGCCACGTGGCTCAGGCAGGCCTCGTCCGGCTTCAAGAGGAGAATCCCTTCCAGGAACGTGTTCTCGATTCGGGAAATGTTCCAGGTCTGACCTTTACCGAACAGGAGGAACCTGAAAATAATTTTGTAAAGCAATTCGTGAATAATGGAAATGAGTTTCAGTTAATCCAGTTAATTTCCATGAAGTATTCCGAACCGGCAAACCTGTATCTATCAGTTAACCCACTTAATCTTAATCTTCACGCTTGTTAATAATTGTAAATACTGGCCGCTGTTAAAGTGCTTACTAATTCACTCACCTTTGACTCTGCAAAACTTGACTTATGTTCTCCCCAACAAATTGGACGCACGCCGTTGAGAGTTGATTCACGACGCTGAAAATGGCCTCAGTCCACCGGACGCTCGGCATTGTGCTATGTTAATTATTTCGATTAAGTTTTTGGTTAAGGTTTTGGTTCACTTGATAACAAGGGTAGTGATCCTGTCTTTATGATCAACGTACCTCAGGAGCTGATCACAGCCCAGCGTTATATCCAGCAAGTTCTCTGGTGACTAATTAAATTGAATAGGTACATTAGACACATTCGTGGTTTATCAACCCCAGGGATTTTTTATCCAATTTATCTAATTAACCGTACCAAATGATTGACACTATATCGGAGACACTTGTCAATGAGGTCGTCCCCCAGGTTCGCAAAGGCCTTTGTGGGCCAAATCCGGACAAAGTGCTTGCAGATCCATTTGGTCATTTTCCGATGGAGCTCATCCATCCCGTAGTTGATGGCCAGGGGAAAGAACTCCAGGACGCCGGAGATACAGCCTGTGCATGGCTAAACAGAACAAAATCAGGCATTTTAGTGCGCTTCTCACATCATAATGACACATGGCATCATTCCATCATCGTCATTTGTTTGGTGTTGCTTTTACCCGGTGAAAGTTGTGGGCAAATTTAGTGCGGATGGTCATACTGATGACTTCTCGGAGGCCTTCGAGGCCCAGAAGGTCCGTAAGAGAGGCCAGCTCGATGAGGTCAATCGAGTCCGGGATCTCCTGGGTCCCGCTGTAGATGTGGTACATTGTGAACTGGACTACATTGTATGAGAACCTATAGAGGCCGATGGAGAAGTTAAATCAGATTTCTATCTTAGACAATCCGCATTTATGAAATCGTCTGGCCTATAGATCTCTTACTCATCCAGATAGATTGTGTTCCCAGCCTTTTGGATCCAGTTCCCACTCAGGATGGCCGCAAAGTACTGAGACCTCGAGGCCAAGATGCATTTGTGGGCCTTCACGTAGCGGCCTCGGACGCTGATATTGACGTCAGTGTTGATACCTTCTTGGAACATCCGGAGCAGGTCCATTCCCAGCTTGAAACATGGGCCGCCTTGGCATACGTCGAGTTCTGAAACAAAACAATCAATATAGGAATGGCTCCTATAATTATCGACGTCCTCCTCACAAGTAATTCATTGTAGTGTAAAGGCAATCATTCCAAACAGTACGGCAGCCACAAACTACCGGCGAAACTTCCTACTTCATACATGTGCGATGTGCGTTATTCTCTACATAGTGCTACACCGTATTAATTCGAAAATGACCTTTAACATATTAACAATCAACTTGGACATTAGTAGTTTTTATGCCAGAGAATTTGTTCTTCCTTGAAACACATTAGCGTAATATTCGACTAAATAGATCAGCATTTTGTAATCCAAACTTTACTACAGAACCTAACCTAACTTAATCTCATATAATAACAGTGACGTAACGTAGTATGGCTTAATATAATCCCACCGAATTTCCGGCATAAATGGAGGTATTACCCCATTTACCCCTGAATTGTAATCAGTAATTTTGGGCTTACCTTCGGGAGCCGACGTTTCCATTGAGCTCAGGAGGCTGCTAGCCGTGAACGAGCCGTCCCCATAGTTGGCCACATGGAGAGAGGATCGATTGCTAATGTTCCCCATAAGAGTCGACTCCTTATCCGACCCAACGCTGCTACTGCTCATTTCCCCGCCGCTTTCCTTCCTAAAGCGCTGCGCCTGTGGAGCCCGCCGCTCACCGCTGCTCCTATGCGAAAAGTGCGGACTCGGCGTCTTCTTCCCAGTCACAGGCCGCCCCCTCACCATCATCATTTCTTCGGCTGCCAGGCTCTTGACCGGCTTGTTGATGACTGGCGGATTTGGTGCTTCCTTTGGCTTCTCCTTCTCTTCTACCTTGGGCCCAATGTCCACGAACATTGAGAATATCTTCTTCTGATCCGCAGACTCCGCTGCCTTCGGGACCTCAGCCTCCTCCATGTTAATGAAGAAAGCAAGGGAGTTGGAAGTAGAAGACCGGTTGCTGGCCACCGGGATCCGGCTCCCGCTTCCACTCCCGCTACTGCTTTCCTGCAACAGCTCTGCCTCCGCTTCCAGTGAAAATGAATTGAAGTCTACTATCCAGGACTCGGGCGGCTTTTCCCCGCTAATCCCAATCCCGCTCTCCGCCATTAGGCTCTCTAGATCGAGGCGCTCGAAGACCTTGGGCCGGATTTCTTCCAAGGAGTCTGCAACGAGGGACTCTAGCATTCCAGCCGAGGGCCCATCCGTAACGTCAATGTCAGCCTTGGCTCGGACGAACTCCGCCCCCACAGGCTCAGGCCGAATCGTGGTCTGAATAATGTCAGGGTAACTCTTGGAAATCGGGACGCGGGCTCGGGGGATCCCAGACGGCTTTGGACTAGCAGCAGGGACAGGCTTCTTCTCAACGGACCGAGCCAACGGGGAGGCAGCCATATCCGGCGTGAAGTCTTCGTCTGAGAGGGCTGCAGCGTTTATAAAGTACTTGGGCTCATCATCGGCGGGATCGGGATGTCGGATGACTTCGGCCTCCAAGTCCCGGAGGACCTGCTCGTCCTCGTCCAGCTCTTGACCTCCCGCCTCCTCCTCGTCATCGTCCATCGGATTCCCGTTATCGTCAAAGAATGATGCGACCATTAGGGGGTTCTCGAGCGGATCCCCCGCCTCTTCTTCCTCTAATTGAACTGTGGCCTCGACCGCCTCCGGCTCTAGTAGAATGTCACACTCAGCTTCAGATGCAGTGTTGGACACGTCAGGGAGACAGTCGGACTTGGACAGAAGACTTTGCACACTGTGGCCTACGGCGGGCTCAGCAGCCCCTGAAGAATTAAGGGCCGGGTCAGAGAGTGACTTGAACTCAGCAGCCGCTGCGGCGGCCGCTGCCTTCCTATTCAAAGCCTCCTTCTTCCCCTTCCGCTGATGAAGGAACTTAAAGGCTAGGGGCATTTCTGGGTGACTCAGAGGTCCCGGTCACACTGATTCTAGTTTCTGAAAAGAATAACAAGTAGGAGGATGAGTAAGCCAGGGCTTTCTGGGGGATATATTATTGATCCCGGACTCAAGGCCTGCAAGACTGGGCTCAGGCGCCCACCAGCAGGGACAACAAATTGGGTCTGTGAGTCTGGGCCGGGTACGGCGAAGATCAATACCCGGGTGCATTCTGTTCCCATGCTACTCTACAACAGAGCTTTCGCTTTCAACCATGCGCCGACCAAACTGGAGAAAGTGAACCTGGGCAGTTGGCTGCTTGAGTTGAACCGTTCGCTCTATGGAACCTGGAGATGCTTAAGGCCGCGTAAGCCTTTATATTTAAAGGGGTTGGGGAAAATATTCATTTTTCCATATGTTGAAGCTTCTTCCGGTAATCTCACCTAACATGGTTTAAGTGAGATTCTATTTTAAAAATGAGAGTTAAAATGAATTCCTCCGGCGAGTTCCTAATATACAGGTACGTACAAATAGAAATCTTAATGCTGATGCGGAATGAGTGAATACTAGCGAGAGCCTAATGTACGGAACATCAAAAGCTTAAATATAATTTATTCAATTTCAGTCATTTATTTCACTTTGGTTGATTCTTAACTACGTAGGACCTATTCAACTATTGTATTTTCCTGCTTTCCGTCCGTCAGTATTTTTTCTTTCGCGTCGCGGCGTACGGGCTCTACTGGAGTTGCAGCACTAGCAATTAGCTATTTCTACTCTAGTTAATATCGCCGTATACAAGTCGTACACGAATTACTGCATGTGAAGTGGTAATTAACCTGACTAAACTGTGTATTTTCTATCAGATATTAGCTCCTAATCACAAGGTATTCCTGCGGCAGGATATTAATCAAATAAAAGCAGAGGCGGCCAGCACTACGAACTACAGGCTATTTACATTATTAGGTACACCTAGGATACCGAATTATTAGGCAATGTTCACTTATAGTAATTACTCCTACGTTTAGAGCATCGGTAAATTACAGCTACAGTATGTCGTCCTGGCATGGTTTAGGTCCATATGGGAGATTATTTAGTGCGTTAGGATTATTAGTCAGAGGAAGGCAGGCAAAGGTTTTGTAGTATTTTAGGTAGTAAATTAAAATCATGCTAAATATTAGAGAAAGGTTTGTGTAGTAGAGTAGGCGAGAGGGGGCCACAATAGACTTTGCAACAAGAAACGAGTTGGATATTGGATACAAATGCAATTGCAATACTAAGCCCCTCCATAATCACAGGAAAAGAAGAAATTAGCTCCATGGGCTCAATCTCAGAGGCTTCCTTGAGACACTTTACGTAAACTAAGAAATCACGGTAGCCCGTAAGCGTATCCGTCAACTTCAACCTTAGCTACTCTTAACAGCTAGTACTGATAATCCGTGTAGAAATAGTATTCCAAGTCTCGTGAGAATTGATCATGGTCCAATTTCTCTACTCCGAACAAACCTAACTCACTCACAACAGTAGGCCCTGGCATTACGCCAAAGGGCCCCGCTTCCATACAAAATCACTTAGCAGGCCAGTCCTCTTCATAACATTCTCCAAAGTACATGCTAGTTAAGTAATAGGCTAACGAGGGATTTACAAAAGTTCAGAGACTTGCATTCCACTATTCTATCATATATTCATACTAGGTTACAATATTAATTACATGTTGATTACGATTACTTCAGAGAATGACTTCACCCTGCTCCTGCCAGGTCTCAGAAACAAGAGGGTAGCTCGAGTTTCTTCCACAAAAATTTTGACAAAATATCTCAATAGTTCATAATGGGAATTATCTATGTAGGTCCAGGGGTTCAGGGGAACAGAGGGATCGGACTGGCTCGCGAACAGCGTTTCCGGATTATTACTCTAGTCTATCAACACTCGTCTACCTCATCCTTCTCAAGCGGCTTCATGTAAACACCCGTCTCGCTCTTCTCTTCCAGCTCAGGGGAGTTCGTGATGGTTCGTTGGGGGAAGTACGAGAGGAAGGAGTCAATGTTCGTGTGGAGTGAGTCTTTGGTCGTGGTTGGGATGGAAGTTGAGGATCCGGGGGCAGAGAGGCTGGTCACGAATGAGGTGACGAGGGAGTCTGTGGTCGGATCATTGTACTCCAGGATCCGACCCCCCTTGGTCACTTTTTGAAATGGTCGTCGGAGTGAGACGGGGTCCGTACTATGTGGAAAATATATTTCGGCCTCTTCAACTATAGCATTCTGATTCCGCTCCCACCCGCTCTCGTCCCCTTCTCCCTCACTCGACACCTCGTCGTGCTCCACCTGTAGTAAAATAAAAAGTTTTTTGGACTAGGAAAAATACGTATTATTAGACTGCTACTATTGATAGTGTTATCTATTACTATTAAATTGAATTACTTCGAGATTTCAATACTACTTGATTAATGGTTCAAATAGAAGCTGGTTTAGAGTTGAGAACTTTTCACTATAACCCTAAATTCAATGCATTCCGAATTCCTGCCGAATGCATTTACTCCTTTACAGCGCATAAACGGACTGATTTGACGAGAAAATAATATTGAGTAGGGAAATTCCATGCAATAGAAATTAATTTAAATATTAACAAAAATACGATTAGTAATTGTTTAAACAACACCCTGGGAAAAACAACACTGGGGCTTCTAACTTACAGTGTCGACCGACTCCACCCGCAAGAGGATGGCCTTGTCCAGGGTTGTCTTTGCAGAGAGTGATCTCTCCAAGAAGAAGGACCCGTTCACGGCCTCGTTAGAAGGCGGAGACCACGTTGTGCCAGAGTAGCCGTAGGAAGAAACGGTTGGGGCACGTCGGTCCAGCTCATGTTGGAGCCAATCAACGGCCGCATTCCATTTCTTCAGAAGGTCCGGGGATTGAGACACAATTTGATGAGCAAAATTTTGGGGTTCCATTAAGTTAGTAACACATTTGATAAAAAGGTAAGCTCTCTTCGGCTGTCCCTGCTTGTTCCGATGAATGATGTCAATGAGGCCCAATTTGTCGTCCGGAAGTCCCTTGACTGCATATTCGTATCTTTGGAGCTGCCAGGAGTCATCAATCCTGAGGATGGTACAGAGGACCTCAAGGTACGTCTTCAGATCATTTGTGTAGGAGTAGCCAATATGATTTAAAAGTTCAGCAATCACGAGTTGGGAGAAAGTGGAGTTTTCCCAACAGAGAAACTGGAGGAGGAGCATCGTATCCTCGGTCCCACAGGATTCTTCCAGGATCTTCTTCACGTGCCTAAACCACAATGATTATGATAACCGGCCAAAATAATCAGGCTAAGACATTTCGACTAATTCTGTTCAATATACAGCTTACCCACGACCATACAGAATATCACAAACATTGTCCGACAGCGGTGGTATTTGGAGTGGGACTGAAATAGATGGCTCGGCAAAAGGATTGGGCAATAGTCCTTCACCCTATAAAATGCATTTAAACACTTATTCCATCCATGTAATAATTAAACTGACACAGATGCAGTAGCCAAACGTAATGTTGGTCCCAAATATTTACCGGTTTCGAGCTCTTGCACCTGGGTGAGACATCACATGAACGAATTAGGATTGACACGACTTGGTGCAGTTTGCTCAGATCCGCACACTGATACTTGATAGGGGGGCAGGGACCGTCTTCAAGGGCCACCATGATAAACGTAGCGGGCACGTTTAACTGTTAACACATCATAAGTATTAGATATTCCAGCAGTCAATAGCTAAGGAGACACGCAGATCCGATTTGATTAGAACTTACTTGAAGTAAGTGAATCTTCTCTTCGTCTCCAAGATTGGCATAATTTACAAAGAATGAGAAATATTGAGACAGATGACGTCCGTACTCTGAAACGTCCCTTCTCAACAAGTTCAATACGGCCTCCAAAATATATTCCCAGAGATGAGCATTCTTGTTGGCGCTTCGGGCTGAAACAAATCAAACGTTTTAGAAATTGCAACAATCCATTAACTGTAAGTGCGTAAGCGTTGTAGTGTAGAAGCAAATTACTTAATGTGGCCATTGGTATGGATGGCAAGTAAATACCGTCTTTCTTCGAGTAGTGCGCTAAGTACACAAGTATTTTGGAGAAAGCAGCCCTAACTTCAGAACTTGGACACTCCAGCAAATACTCGCAGATCCTAAGAACGGAAATCAAGTTCAGTTGAGGAAATTACCTATATTTATCGAGTGCTTATGGAAATTAAAGCTTCGCAACATGAGTGAGTTACCTGCAAGGGTCTCTGAACAAGGCATAATTGGCAAACCAAAACCGCACTCGCTTCGAGCACTTGATATAAGGACCAATGACATCATACCAGTCATTTGCATTACCCCTCAATGCCTTCTTTGTTCTAAATCCCACGGAGAACAGGAACATCGTCACCATTTGTATACTAAGGAGGGCTAAGTTCTCCTTGTCTTCGGACTACAAACAGTTAGAGCTTATTAAAATACACATAACTGAATGATTTCAACACCAGGAAACCATGACAAGATGCAAAAACCCTTACAATCGTTTCACCAGCAGCAATCTGCACGGGGAACACATTACATCCAACCAACTTCTTTATGAATAAGAAATACTCTTGAGAGAAATGAGAGCGAACATGCATAAATTCCACATTCTGCCGAAGGACGCTCCGTTCTATTGTCGGCGGAATCTGAACCCTTTTTTCCGAATCTAGGCAAAAAAGAGATTGAGCCTTGGTTCTTGCCCCTCATTTCATTAAGTCAGTCTTACAGTCACATGACAAGGTTGCCAGTTTTGATGTTAGGCTTGTAACTGGGTCAAATGCCTCGTTCTGAGTGTAGAAGAGAATGTAGGCGTTCCACCATCTCTTTTGGCGTCTGAAGCTCATCCTTTTCATCATATGGTCAAATACCTGTATAAATAGAGCAAAAATATGAACATATTTAGAGCGGACTTTTTACTTGTAAGTAAATAACAACTAATGAGAAGCTGTATTCACCTCCCCGGAATAGTCACCACCAAAGCACTGATTCTTTAGCTCTTCATCATCATCCATCCGACATTCTGTAACGTCCCCATCATCAAACTTAAACCATCGCCATAATCCATCGCTGCATCTATCAAACGGATTTAACAAAATCAGTTACAGGTCCACGATGTACCTTGTAGGCTTAACAAAATGTTTATGTCACTACTTTCGGACTCACTTGAAAGATATATAGGAATAGTAGTGACCGCCGGAAGCCTGGCCCGAGTGCACGACAATACCAGTTAGGCGGTAGGTAGAAGGTACATTCTGTCCAAGAGCAGTCAGATCATCATCAATCATTTCCCCTTCGATTTTGGCTAGACCGGAAACGGTGTATGGTTCCATGTCCAGTTCACGAGGGAACTCAAAGTAATCATTGAACTTTATCGGACAAAGTCGTTCATAGTCGTACTCAAATCTTTTCAACTGAATCGCCAGCACGGGAGGTAACTTCTTCACGCAGAGACGCTTCACTGTAACGACCTAATATAGATTTTTGACAGTATAATTCATAGTATCACAGGTGTAGTGTGCGTGTGCACAATGGGAGCGGGAGATCACGACTCACCTTCTTATTACAGCGCTCACAGTGGTAAGCATCAGCTCCTTCAAGAAGTTCACCCTTGACATATTGTTCTAAGGAGTCGAGTAGACTGGAGTGATTTCGTATATCGACGGAAATCACGGAAAAGGGCTCTTCTTTTGAGTAACGATGTGGACATTCTTTGCAGATTTTCTGATCCGAGAATAATCCGCCTAGGTTCTTTGACATTATTTGCTCATGACCTAAAGCCTTGAGCCCATCATCAACGCTCTCAACTAAGCTCATAAAAAACTCTACAGCATCCTGCTGCTCTCGCAAATTGACTGCTTCGCCTTGCAACCTGTGGTTAAGAGAAAACGAGAAAATTAGGAAGGATCCACAAGTCCGACACAACATGAACCGGGATAGCGGGCGCACAAAAGTTAAAAATACACTATTAAACGGTTCAACATTCGCCATTCGGAACACAGGTCTTCATGATTTTGAAAAGCATAAGCACAGCATAGTCATAGCTCTGCAAACCTGAAATGCTTCCAGAGTCCATTTGGAACACAATACTGCAACTTGGAGAGAGCCAGATGTCCGAAAATGGATTGGATTTGCTTGAGAATTGTGATATTGTAAGTTTTCCGGTCCTCCGTTCCGCTACTACTCACACTGTCCTGAATGCTCGACTCCGATTGGCATCTTGAAATAACAGAGGACTCCCCGTTATCTTCCATTGGCTCCTCCCCTTCTGCCTCCGTTGTCAGGATCCCAAGCACGCCGCGCTTAATATTTTCTACCATGTATAACTGCTGGAGAACGGAGTTCATGTAGCATGTGGCACCAGCATTCTTGAGCCCAACGAACCCGCCTAACGGCCGATTCCCAATAGGAGGCATATACTCCCACTCCGAAATACCGCCATCACCATCTGGAATAGGATCCCACAAACTCATTAGTATTTTGGATGCGCTCGTCATCGCCAAATTAATTTGTGCAGTTTAGGTAAGGTAAATTACCATTTGAGTACGTGAATAGTTTCGTCAGAAGTTCAACTACCAGCTTCAGGTTTGGATAACAGTTAGTGCACAGCGCCACCAGGAGATCCAGAATTGAGTTTTGTGTTACTGATGTTGTACAGATTTGGACAGGCGGTTCAAAATCCATTTCCCCGGATTGCTTTACAATATAATAAGCCTTTGACCAGGGGAAGACGTATTCCTCAATAATTTCCTGCAGAAGGGATCCACAAATAATGATTTAAATATGTATGCTTTACTTAACCAACACTAAGAGTTCCGCATGTGAGGAGTCCATTGAATTACTCGAATCAGTGAAAGCTCTCCGCCAGCAGTATCGCAGCCAAGCTTATACTTCTTCTCCGGACTTAGAAATGCCACCAAATGACTAGCAACACTGACGTGTCCCTCTAGAAGATCTTCCTGAACATATCCCTCTCCATTATTCTTGGCATACTCCTGAAAAGAATTACAAGTCTCCTGTATCAAGGTCCCAAATATTAGAAAACAGTGACAACTGCGAGCTGTGCTTATCATAGAACATTATGTACCTTCGCTTCTCGCAGCCATTCCAGTTGTGCGGCCAGCAGCTGCTCATGTTTCTGAAGCGGAATCTTGTTGATGTTTGCGTACCGGAGAAGATTACAGAGCAAATGAAACACGGAAGACGAATGGTGCGGGATTTCACGGACAGAAGTTTGGACCAGCTCGAACAAAAATTGTATAAAGAAGAGAAGAACTTTTGAGTTTCCTGTTGCTCTCGTTGCAATTGTGTAGAACTGATCGCAAGAAGCGTATCTTATGTGTCGACTAAGACTATGGAACAGAACGGCACGTAAAAATGTCTTCCAATTGGGGTCTAACAATATTTGATCGAGGGATGATGGATTTAGGACGAAGCTTAGCGTGAGGACTTCCAGGGCTTCCTCACAAACTGAAATACATTTAATAGCATGGTAATAAAATACTTAAGTCATTCAAGGAATAAGTTGAAATCGTACTTAAAATTCCACATTCAGTCTACACTTACCCATCACATCGTCATCCCCTGGCTCACGATTGGCTTGGTGCTGTTCGGCTGAAAAATACGTGAATGAGCCCGATGCTGTGGCGCCAGTGAGCTTAATAGCGAGGCGAATAGTATCCAAATCAGGCAAGACACCTTCAATTGCGCTCTCTAAAAGTTGGCGTAGTCCTTCCTTATAGCCGGTTGAATAATTCATCTGTAAATGCGTAAGCCAAGTACTATAATTCTGTTTGGTATGTTGACCTAAACACTTTATGCAGTACGCCTTACATGATTAAGTAAGCTGGCAGAAACCAACTCGGCTACCCTCCTCAGAACTGAGTCATTAGTTGGGTTTGGCACGGCCTGCGTAGCTTCGGATATAATTCGAAGTCTCTCCACTCCAATACGACTCGTCTCAGACTCACAGCGCAAAAGGAGATGTGCAGTTACGGTGAGTACAGTTTTCGTGAGTTTTAGGACGGACAAGTACGCCGACCTCTTTGTGGCCACGTCAGCTAACGGCATGAAGTTATTTTTTGTAAGCATTTCAACGACAGCTCCAGCTCCACCAGAAACAAAGAACATTTTCAAGAGCTGGAGCGTATGATCATGGTCCCAATTTACCGCTGGGAATAGCAACGTGTACAAAACCTGTTGGAAGTAGTAAATTAAATTCAGGACATTCTGATTACCGGTTAAAAACGTTTCAGATTTCGAACTTTGAACAGAATCCATACCTCGAGCCTATAAAGAACGGTAGCTGGTTCAGTGTTGAAAAGAAGATTATACGGCCTGTCGGCCTGATGAAGGAAGGCGTTTTTGAGGGCGTCCTCAGTACGTCTGCAGGCTGGTAACATTGACAGTAGCATTCGGGCAGCCTCCCTGAGCCGTTCTTCTCCAATATTTGAGCCCAGTCCACAGAGATTGCAAATGAACTCCATCCGTTTGTCATCCATTGACAACATCTAATCGGTATTCCACGCTTGCATTATCTATTCCTCATTTAGTTTTCATCGGATTATTAGTGACGTAGTTCAAATAATCCAAACTTACCACGGACGGCAATATCTCTTCTGCCTCAAGGTTGGGACCATCCGTACCATTCTGATAGTGATTAGGTGAGCCACCGGAGCTCTCTTCACTAGAATCCGGCGAGTTCGTCACGTTGCTATGAACTATTTTCGCTTGCATCATCTACGTAGTATATGCCTCAATTTATCTGCCATTCAATGGGTTAGCCCAGTACCTACTACTATATGTCTTCACTTACCATTTTATCCCTCAGCCCCCACACACCAATGGTTTGCCGATCGTCGTTCAGGTTCATCACCTCGCCACTGTAGCAGAGGTCAAGTTTGAAGTTCGTAGTTATGTGAGTCGTCTCTTTAAATAGCGTTATTATCTAAGAAAGAATTAAACATAAATACTAGTACCTTGTCTGGCACTTTTAAAATGCAGACTGATTAAATGTCAGACTTAATTAGGTTATAGTTTGGTAAATTATAAACCTGCCGCCGGAGTCCCGCAAGAGTCTCGTTGTAGTGAGTATACACTTCAACATCTTCAAATCCTCTGCCACTTGGGCAAGGAAACCGTACGAAAATACTAAGATTTCGTCCACGAAAGGCCCTGCGAACACAAACAAGCATATAATATAGTAATAAGTGCATACGGAAATGTAGCGTGGCAAAATCATAACCAGTCGAAACAAGTGTTCAAAATCATTAATTTTTCCATTAATCATACCTGTACATAGGAATAAAAGCCCGTTCCTCCCCATAGTCGGAGTCGCATTCCAGAACATATTCAAGAAGGACCCGGAGAACACGACAGGCCCGAGTTACTTCCTGTCTAACTCGATTGGTAGAGTCTTTATCCTTCTCCAGTACCAAAATAGTATCATAAGATGTCTTAAGTCTATCACAACAAGACGACAAGAAGTCCTCATGGACCTCCCTCTGCTGAGGCAAAAGATTAGGCCCGAGGGCAGTGCATATAGAACGCAGGAACAATATAGCTCGGTTAGCCATGTCCTCACTTCCAGATAATATGATTTTCCAAATGTAGTCGGTTCCAATTAAGTCCAACTGTAAATAAGAAGAGGTGTTTGCTTAGGTACTTGATTACAAGCAGTAGATATAGGTGACTAAACCGAAACTGTTTAAGCCTCTCACGTCATCCATCATCATGTCGTCTCTCTTGATGAAAAGCTTTTTCTTTGTTGTATTTACTGCTTTGAAAAATCGCTCAAAACACCTAAGGGTTGAATACGCACAAAATTAAATACTTTTTTCTTAACAAGTTACAATTCACTAAAGCAAGTGAGCATAGCTTACTCCATTCCACTATCCGTCAACAGTGTTGCATCGAAATGAAGAACTTTGCTCTCAAAAAACGGAAGGGTAAACTTTGGGTCAAGGTCTGGATCGTCCCCCATTAATTTGGAAAACCATTCGAAACACATTTCCCGGTCGGTAGGAAATGCTGGGCTCTCTGCTAAGCATTGCCAAACCAAGTTTGCCTGTTCCTCGCACAGATAAAGTTGCCCCTCCTGCAAAATCACAACATGACAAGGATAGGGTAGAGGCGTAAATGGGGTTGCAAAATAAAAGAATAAGTCAAGATGCAACAGTACATGAATATGACTTATATAACTAACAAAACTTGCAACTTACTTTCAATAGAAAACGTAGGAAGTATAGGCGCTCCCGGATCTGGTCAACATGGGAGTAGCGACCGTCTAACTTCACCTGGTATGGGTCGCAAGCTCCTCTCTCTAGATTTGAAAAGTACGAGCATCATAAAACATCATAAAATAGAATACGGCAAGGTAGTATGTAGTAGAGTTCAAATAAGAAATATTTTTAGAGCCTTGACTAATTTACCTTTGATATGATTTTTAATCCTGTCCATATATGAATTAAGAGACGAGCAAACTATAACTATAAGTTTCCTTTCGGTCTGCATTCGGCTGATAATCACAGGGCGAAAAATGGAAGTGGAATTCTTATGATTCGCCTGGCCCTCCGGGTAGAGCGTAAAAATCTCTCGCATATGCTTCATTGCTGGAATAACCCAATCCACGTCGCTCTTCTCTAAATGATTCATGCTATTGTTCAACCAATGAAACTTCTGATTGTCCCTCTGTGGTGCCCAAGTATAGGATTTATAGGAAACCAACAAAACGAGATAGATTAGCAATCAAGTTAACATGGAAGAGCCAACTCAAATCTTAAAACCGAGTCGAACCTGAGAGCAGCTGTAATCCAGAACCTTGACATGAGCTGATAGGGCCTGATCCATAATTTCAGTAGGAACCTCATTGGAATGAGCCAAATTCCAAAAGAGGGACAGCACCTTGTGTGCCATGACGCCGTCCTTGTCATCTTCAGCCAAACGCCTTATCAGCTCAAGTAATTTCTCACGCTGTCGCTTATTAGCTGTTGTCCAGCTAGCCTGGAAACACTCGAATAAATGGTCAAGCTGTTCGGGACTAAAATCCCAAGCAAGCTTTGCTAGCAGGTCATGCACATTCTTCACAATGGCATCGTGCTTGCCGACCTAGAAAAGTCATATTTACTCAAATTAATGAACGAACCATCACAGTGGGATATTTCGGAATTTAGTCTAATAAAATAACAGTCAGCTTACTTGTGCCGCCCAAATGTCATCCAAGTCCTTCAAAGTCAGCGTTTTCTCTTTGATTACAAATCTTAAAATTTTCTCCATTTTCTCTACATATTGTGGCTGATGAAGGGAGTCACGTAAGACAATTTGAAGGACTTGATTTTCAGCAACCCATTCAGCGATTCTTCTACCAGTTAAATATTCAACCTCATCGACGCGCTGATGATGATGGTGGGGGTAGTAGGCCTGAACATTTTGTATTACTTGATTGATCTCATTTAATGCATTCATTTTACCGTTGAATGAGGAAACCTGAGGAAACCGAGGATACACATAAACAACCAAGCAGTTCCAAGTAACATTAAGTGATAAGCTAAAATTAAATAGCAGACTTACCTGGAGCATACGAAGAATCATGCGAAGACGAAATAATTCAAGAGTTCTCATATGTTCATCTGACTCCGTAAGACGTGTTTGCAGACACTTGAGGCATTTAATAATGGATGAAATTATGTCCGATCTGGCAGTTTCTTTCTTCAAGTCATCATCACTCAAATTTTCCAAAAACTGACTAACAGTAGAAAAAATAGGCACAAAGTACTTCTCCACCGTATGTTTTGTCAGAAAGTCGGCACACAGGCCAAATGGCTTCAACAGAGAATAGACAAGTGTAACAGACAACGACACTTCACTTTCAAATCTCTCAGCAATGATTTGGAACCCGTTGAGCGACCCAAACTTATTGATTAAGTCCACCAGCCAACCTGCGGAAGATCACAGTTTATGAGTTGTTTTGATTAACATTTAATTATATGTATACTTCTTAATACTGAAAAAAGTTAGTCGGAAAACATTACCTTTGTATAATCTGCCCTCAGTGGGGCGAGCAAAGAGCTCGTCATCTGCAATAGGTGTTTCTAGTGAGTAAGTCTCTGGCGGGCGACCAGAATTAAATGAATGGAACTTATTATTCGGATTGAACAGTGATGCGAGTAGTTCCAAGAGCGGGAACCAGTCCTGACTCAATTTACAAACGATTAACTCCAGCAGTCGTTCGGAATTTCGTAAAATGCATTTGTGGATTTCGGGCTTCCAGCTTGACACTGCATCGTCAAAGAGGATTTTCGTAAATGAGGTTGTCAGTCCTTCTCTAAAGAATCGCTGGCAAGGTTCACTTTGCAAGTCGAGTCCTAGAAATACGATATGTCGTTAAACCCCTATGATCATCCAGGTCGGACCTCGCACCCCATATTCCTCAAATATTCCTCACTTACCCCTCCTGCTTAGATTAATTGCCGAGTCGAGAAGAATCTCCAGCTGGCCACCAGGTAGTACAGGTACAACCCAGCGAGGATTTGAGATCATTTCATCCAATCTTGACATTTCAATAATGGGGAAAGAAGCAATGATAGCCTCATTATCCTCCTCCGCAATCATTTCATCAGGCTCCGGCGGTGGATTATTTCCTGGAATTACTTCATTATTTCCTGGAATCGATTCCTCCTCTCCCTCCTTCTTCGCAATTGCCATTTTTTGTGCGATACGGTCATATGCCGCTTTGCTTTTATTCTCGGTTGAATGTGGGACAGCTCCAGCCCCATCACTCATTCTAAAGAACTTCTTCCCGATCCCGACAATACTGTATCAAAGTAATTAAGCATAGTTCCAGTCTGTAAGCATTGAGTACGAAGAGTTAGACTGGGTTACTCCTTCATTTTTAATTATTACATATTATTCAACATAATGACATGGTACATACCCTGATCTCCAGATTAAGTCGGATGTAAATTATATATGCCAATCGTGTTGGCTGCTTATACGTCTTAGGAGTACTAGGAAGTCTATTAGTTATTTCATTAGTCCCGAAGTTTTACTGCAGGAATGCCGGCTAATAGTAATAATATACTACTTCCGACCTGTAATTCACAAGAAAGAAACATTATTAGTATCATTTGTCATTTATGAATTTGGAATTACCGACCACAACCAAGTAACATGCTTCCAAGTCAACTGCGCTATTTTGATTGCAATTAAATAACTGTAATCAAAATATACAATAGCAATATCTTGTATCCGTATCTGTATAGCCTGCTGTATAGGTATAGCGTATAGCGTGTCAACAGTAAAAGTACAAAGAAATGCTCAAAATCAGTAAATAGTCTTATGCCAATCAAAATAACAGGCGAATGCAGACATAATGTATGTCGTACAAAGGGACAGGAACGGACCTTAACCTTGACTTTGACATTGACCGTAAAAAGTATTACAATACTTACGTAAATGAAACAAAATCAAGTATACAATACTACACCACCGTCGTGGTTCTTATTTGCCATCCTCCGGTTAACAGATAATTTATTACTGAGTACGGCTTCCAGCTTACCTATGACTAATAATTATTGGGACCTTCCTTTGTAAAAAACCAAAACAACAGCGTGTTGGGCAGTCAGCAGCGTACTTCTGCCAACACTTGATCCTTAATATAATAGTTTGGACAAAGTAAAATGAATGACGGATCGGAGGAGCACACAGGAGCAGGAGAATTCCGAATCAATATAGGAAGGGGCATATAGGGGGAACTCCTGCCTCTGCACTAAGGGCGATCCTAATACAATACGTAGAAATGCTTACCTGATTTTGCTTATATTATTTGTCGCCCTTCACCTTTGCCAAAGTGTGGGAAGTTCTTACTCAAGTTTGCCCTCATATTGTTCATAGTGCTGTGCAGGCAGCAGCAGGCTCTGGGAAGGGTAGGAGTAGGACCACGACGGACGGTAGGATGTTTATACGCCTAGAAAAGTTTGATGTACCTCACGGATTCCGTACAAAATGACACACTGCAGGTGGCATGAACACGAACCACAACATTATTTGGGTAGGTAGGATACTGCTGGGTGGTAAAAGAGTGGGAGATCCGCCGCTGTGGGTTTTAGGCTCTCCTTATCTCGATTCCCAATCTCCTAGTTGCTAGTTCATATGTTCGGATCCCTTTAAATTACCCGTTTCACTTTCATTCACTCTCACTGCAATAATTTGATCTGAGAGAAATGCTATGACATGTCGACATGTGAGTCACGTATCCATCATACATCATTCACTACTCAATACTAACGAACTGTCTCACAAATTGTGATTTCTGTCCTGCAACTTGTCCCATTTTATTAATTTGTAACTTGTAATGATTTTTAGCCTCATATGCGTTTTAAATGAATATTCGGAACAATATATGACTTTTGTACCCAACCAAACGTTTCAATTGACAGCAAAATTGTGACTTGACAAGAGTATCTGTAGGTAGTTTGCATAACAATGTGGCATGTATTATGTGTTTAAGAAATCGAGCAATATATGTACCTACGGAACTGACTTTGTAAGTGAAAGTCAAATCCAATCAAAACGAAATTCCGTGTTCAAACTAATTCTTTTACTTCTTCGTAAAGGGTGGGTGTCAAAACTCTAACCCAGGAATACTTTCAAATGTTGCAATTTCAGAATTGGGCAGTTGGGAAAAATATACTGGTATTTTCCTAACTGTGCAATTGGGATTGTGAGGCGTAAAAAACTACTTGAGAATCGAAATCGAAATACCTATCGTTGGAAGAATAAGGACAACAGAGAATTTATTTGCTCATGTGTATTCGAACCCCATTCTGTAATTCAGATTCAGAAATGTGCAGCTCATTCCGATTGTAAAGTTTATGTATCAAGGTTTTTGACAACAAGGTTAAGGTTGGGAATTGCGAATTGGGAATGAAACTTTTTAGTACGAACATCAATAAAATCGGGTTTCAATACGGAATGTTGCATTGATTGAATTTGGCGTTCCGTTTCATATTCCCAAGCGGGTCTGTGCCGTTCAATTTTTAATACGTAAACGATTAAGACTAAAATTGAATTGCTGCTAGTTTTCGATTTCAAGTTCTTGATATCTTTTCTCTGGATTCAATAATAATCATAAGGCCATCTGGTGTAAACTAAATTCGAATTCATTTATCAATTAGCAAAAATACAAATATGATTTATGATGTATGAAAGGACAACATTCATACAGCAACAACAGAGTGTGCCCGTGCCCATACTACTGCACTGCTGTTGTGGCTTCTATTAATGATGGGAAGAAGGAAGCTTGAGGAAGCCAGAAAGACAGGACGGACGGTAAAACGACTGCAACTGAGCTTATAACAATAGCGCTAACCTATCCCACGGCGCGCGCTCCGCTCCGTACGATTGGTTAGCTGAACGAATCACAATAACCAATTTTTTAAACCTAACAAAAATTAAGAAATTGACTGTATTGATATTGGGGATTTTATAATAATGTTTCCCTAGCTCTGTTGCACTCGTTTTACTGTCTAATGCCAGAAAGAGGGAGACAAGGAAAGGGGTTGCCTTCGTGTGAGGGACCACGCACAATTTTCAAGTACACTGAAGAGGAGCAAAGGATTCCTTGAACTGGTATAGCCTAATACGAGAAAAAGGCGGAGCCTGGTTAGTCTTCTTGAGGTGCCATAAGTGTATTGGGGACTGAGACGGCGTGAGAGTTGGGAGATAGTGAGTTTTGAATGTTTTCTGAACTCAAGTTTCAGTCTGGGACGACAAGCCAGGCCGAGAGAGAGAGGGGAAGCCATTCTCTTTCAAGATGGAGTGTCGTCACAGTCTCAACCCATTCTCTCCCTACTAAACCATTTTTAATTACTACCAAAACTCCAAAATAACCGAATATCTAGTGTGGAACGCAGTACGGGGAGCTTCTGCACCCGCCCATATAATTTTCATAAATATCTTTCCATCCGTTGGGTAAGTTTTTTGAGTTTTAGTTTTTCGAAAATCCTGCTCCGCTCGAGTCCAACCTACACCTACTACCTACTACTCCTTCCTCTCTCGAATGAACTGCATACGTATACCGTACGTTGTTGTTGAGTTGAGTCCGCGCAATTATGTAGTATTACTGAATCCACATACCGCATTTACGGTTTTATATTTTATATAATCTGCTCATCTAAAGTACGCCTTAGGAGGATGTGGCATGTAATAATAATGGTGTGAATTTGAATAGTAAAGTGCGTAATAACTATCCTATGTCCTAAGCTCGTAAATTTAATTCTGTGTTCATTCCAAAATGTCGAATGTTAGAGAAATGTCAAAATGTTTAATACATAATTGCATTCATCCTAAGAAGACTCCCTAATGCTGATTCTTTGACTATAAGCTTCACTAACTTA
>JAQFZY010000646.1:0-23586 GCA_034696285.1 Hypogastrura burkilli | reverse complement strand
ATAATATAGATACAGTGTCCGAAAGTTTCCCCATGCCCTTACACACGTTTCTCTCTACCCTATAACATCTCCTTAAGAATCATCTCCGCCCTCTAATCAAGTTTTCCGTAGAGGAAGTAATCAATTTCCATCGTTTGATCTTGTCGAGGAGGGGCAGGGAGTGCACTCTGCATATATGCAATAGTAAAAGTTTCCTTTAGATTCATTTTAAAGTGCACAGACAGAATATGGAGTGCTATCCGGTATCTAAGGTACTGCGTAAGTATAAAAGGGTACCCATTAGGGAGAGGAGGAAATGGAAATATATTGTACGTTTTGACAATCGGGAATGCATTTACTTGAGATGCAAATAGAGTTAGTAGGTGGAAGGCTGTCAAAGGCCGGCACTTTGCTTTTACATTAGTATGACCTAAAAAGCCTTTTATTGTATTCCTGCCTCCTGATATAATTTCACCATGTAGAAAATATATGAGCCAGTAGGTAGCTAAATAATTCAATAGAAGATTAGATCTCTAACACAGTTTTTTGTCTTTGGGTAAGCCGTTTAGAAGCGAAATTCGAGGTCCAGTTTTGAATTATCTGATTTTACGTCTTTCATAAAGTATTAGATTAAGGAATGGTTTTTCGTAAATTTGATTAGGTTATGTTTGAACTGATAAAATTATTCATATGGATGATTAATCATGTTTTGTCAAAAATATTTTTTCATTAATAAACAAAGTAGATTTAATTACTTTATACCAATACAAGTAACGACCTCGCCTTCGGCTCGTGTCTTGTACTTGCGCACGCGGCTCCGCCGCTTAGCCAGGTTGGCTCTACGCTTGGAACGAATTAGTACGAATATTTCGTTTAGTAAATAAATCAATTACTTCACTCTAAAGACGGTATGATGTTAGCAAGACAGTTTAAACGAATTAATTAAGAACATACAAATTGGGATGCTAGTGCCGCGTTGCTGGAATTTGTGTATGCTGGCTCCGGTTGTTATGAGCTATGCCGGATTTAAAAGTGACAACAAATTCCTTCAGGATTTCTCAAAAATGTAAACAAAGGTGAAAAAAATTCGTTGCTAGGGGTCATGTTTTTGGCCTATAAGTCCTGACCCCTTGACCCTAAAAATCCGATCAACTAACTTGGTCACCGGGTTGGTCATAACTTTTTGTGTGATGTTTTTGGCGGGTGTAGGTTGAGACAAACGTCTGGAATCGTGCGGTCAGCCTAGAGTCTGTTCTAATTTTATAATAGTTAGAGAATAATTGCAATACTGATTATAATAATACTAATGTTTATAAATACGTAAGTAGCCCTTTTACATAAATGGATAAATAAAAGCACTTTCTTCTTCATGCCGGAATGATGATTGCATGTGACGGGAATATTATCGAAACCGGAAATTGCGTAACCAACCCACTTAGCTCTTCAATTAGTGAAGGGAGCCGGATATGCCTGGCTAATGAGGAATGACGCAAGTGGATCCCTTTTGGAGCCATACTGAGGATCCTAGAATCAGTGCCAGGAGCTCCGTCTGCCTTGATAGAAGAAGTCGATCCTTGTAATTGAATTTATTTCCTCAATCTTATGCAAGACTTCCCTATCATCACTGTCACTTTCACTTACTTTCTCCCGGGCTAAGGACCCATTTGGGATCCTATTGATCCCGCCCTGCTTCAATTGGGGCCCTCCCACAAAGGGCGACAGGGCTTGATTTGGATTCAGGACCACCAGGGCCCCGAATACCAGTTGAACTCTCTCACTCTTATGCTAAACTAATCACTGTCACCCCAGAGACCACATAATTGGCTGGTGCCCAACTCCCATTCGCCCCTATACCCTACAATATATATCCGGCCCGCTTAGGAACCTCCACGTTGAGAAATATTTTAATTTGAGCCCTCAGAGATCGTGTGTCAAGTGTCAAGGGGAAAAAATAATTTTTCTCCAGGCACTCTGACCCATATTCAGGCCAAAGTAGAGGAAATTAATTTTGTGAATGGGATTGACAGGGTCTGGTTACGCGTACTACTGCATGTATGTACTACATAGTACGACAATGACAAAAGAAAATATCTTATTTTTTAAGTATAACTGAGCTAACTTATGTTTTTACTATTGTGTCTGTCTGTCGGTCCAAGCGGCCTTAATAATTCAAGCCAATACTCATTGGAACGATATTAAAACGGTTATTTGGATTATTTATTTATCTAACTATTATAAAATTTTAACAGACTCTAGGCTAAACGCAGGATTCCAGGCGTATTTCTCAACCTAGGCCCACAAAAAAATCACACAAAAAGTTATGACCAATCCGGTGACAAAGTTAGTTGGTCAGATTTTTAGGGTCAAGGGGTCAGGACTTATGGACCAAAAACATGACACCTAGCAACGAATATTTTTGACCCTTGTGCGCAAGTATAAGACGCGAGCCGAAGGCGAGTCCGTCACTTGTCTATTATATAAGTTATTTATTTATTTACTTATTCACCCGCAAGCTCACGTATTATTTATTTGGACAGTTACATGAAGTTAATTTACTGATTTCTAATATTCCTATTATGTTCACATTAAGGGCCAAAGGTCAAGGTAAAGTACTATTTCCGAATCGGACCAGTAACTTTGGCAGCATTCAATCAATTCTAAAACGATTTTCACATAATGGGAACATGAATAAAACTCACTTTAGGATATAACCTTGAACTATCGTAGGCCCCGTGCCCATTTAAATTTAAATCCTGGAATCTGAATAAGAGATTACACGGTCCAAAGTCCTAATTCAAAGTAAATCCCTCTCCCGACTCCCCCTATAATCAGTGGAAGCTCAAGGGAGCGGAAGCCCCCGTCACCAAGTGTAGAGAACAGAGGATCCCCCTCGTCGTGAACACAATGGCGGTAATTCGGCGTGGACAGGATGGGCCTGTCCCGTAATGGGAAGGAATGACCTCTTGCATGAGTTCCCATAGGCCCAAACGTAGTTCTAGAAAGGGAATCAGGGTCCTCCCTGACTCTCCATAAATTTTCCATTTTCTCCCTTGGGTGACTTTCCCTTACGGGCGGCTGAGTCCCTAAAGGACCTCCTGACCTAAAAAATCCAAGTTTCCCGGACCATCAACAGCCCACGCATCATTGATCATCTTCAGCGGAGCCAACACGTCCCGGAGATCAAGTCTGCCTCCAAGTCGGATCAAAGGCCCAAATTCAACCTAGAGCCACTCTCCCTCAAAACAGGCTACCTTTCAATTCCGCTAATGCTCTCCCTCAAGAGTCAGCAAAGTCAGGACCAGTGTTTCGGATTTTTACCAGTTTGTAACCTTAAATAACAAAATGTCGTATAAAATGGTAAAAATGGTAGAAAATGTTAAAAATTAAGAAATCGGGCTAAAACTCAAAATATGACTGGAATTTTTACTGTTCCGTTTTCATGTTTGCTATTTTCTGTCACCTATTCCTTGACAGAGCGTAACTGAAACTAGCTCTCAGTTTCGGGAGGGGCCCAAAAAAATTCAATTTACTTCCGCCGAAAGCGGAGACATTTTTATCACTTTTACCTCCAAAACCGTTTATTTTCAACGTTTTCTTGGGAAAAGATTGCAAATTTTCGTATCATTTTTTAGTAGATTGGCGCAGCGGTGAAAAAATTTATTCGTTTGACCTCAAAAATAGCGGAGTTTTGCCATTTTTGATTGAAAATGTAGAAGTTATAGTACGGAGAGAATGGGTAGCGCGTCGCAGGCGATAAGTTTGGCGATGAGTGTGGTTTAGTGGCAGCGGAGCTCTTATCATCATTCAACCAGTGTGACCCTTAACCCGACCCGTAACCTTAGTTGGGTTGAGATTTTGTACTAAAAAATTGTGAGATATTTTTGTTAGGGCAGTTTTACTTCAAACCATTTTTCACCACTTTTTATTTACCACCGACCCCCAGTGGTAAAAAATGATAAATAACGGTTTCTTACCACTATGGTAAAAAAACACTATTACTATTTACCCGAAACCCTGGTCAGAATCAAGGCTGGGCTGACTCCAGATAGGCCTTGGGTGAAATGTCTTAAGGCTTTTCCCGATCAAAATGAGGCTTCCGTTCGGGGGGATCCGTAGCAAAAAAAATCAATGCCTCTCTATTGGCAAAAACTGTATCATTCGTTTCGAAGAACAGAGTAATTAGTTTTGCTACTGATTTCCCGGCATGGCGGATCTAGCCGTATACTTGGACTGTATTTGGGTTGAATTTGCCTTAGTGCCTCTTGTTTCCGAATGATTAGGTCTCGGAGATCTTCTTTAGGCCTGTCATCAATTCAATCCAAAAGGGGCGGTTTGCGGGAATGACAGATCATTTGTCTTTGTCTGGATGAGGCATATAAGGGCTTAGGTTTAGGGAGAGGCTTTGGGCTTCCATAGGAACTGTTAGGTAGGTATATTGACAGACGGATTAAATGTCATGACAGGCCTTATGCTCAATGGATAATCAAAGAGACCGAGTCCGGATCATATTTCTATTTGTATAGCGTATAAGCCGTATGTTTAGATATTACTGTTTAATTATATACAAGGTACGCGTTCAAAGGAAGGCTTCGAGGGAAATAGGATATTTCGAATATAATACGATATGCGGAATCAGGAAGATCGATAGGTTAAGCTCCCAGCTGAATAGAGCCGGGCGGAATTAATATTCGATACGGTCGTAGGCATTCACTTATTTAAGTATTTTATTATTTCTTTAATTCTTTATTCGTGGGAACCATTATTAATTAAGTAGGTTTTATAAATGCTTACCTTCTGGAATTTACTATTTTATTTTAAAACTGGACAATTGCTTGAGCTGCCTCTTAATTAACTTAATGCCTTTTGTCTAGTATAGATACTGTCCATATGGACGTAGATTTGGTACATAGTTTGCTATGATTCCATGTATGTAGTACTGGGAATGTGAAGTGAAGGTGAAGACAAGTGTTTGGACCCAAATGACCCTAAATGATTGGTACAGAGCTCTTGGTAATCAGTATTTATGAGCTTGATACTCAAAGGCCGGACGCCGGACGCGAAATAATTCATACCATGGTTACGAGTTACGATCTGCTCGAGATCCATAACGTACGCTGCGAATGCTTGCGCGATCATTGGGTACGTATTAATCAAGCTTACGAGCTAGGCGGACATACTTCGAAGTGTCTACTGGAATTAATGGGACTCTCTTTATTTTGTTTTCAGGAAAATGGCTCATCAGCGTCAGGTCTCTCTCCTTATTTCAACACTGGTTCTGGTCTATGGCGTCAAAGGAGCACCGCTTGGTAAGGAATTCAAACGGCTTGTATTTTACATTTGACCCAAAAATAAAGGATTTTTTCACAGGAAAACTACAAAAGTCAGGGGATTTAATTTTTTTTCTAGTCCAAGAACTTTATCTACAAAAGGAGTTTCAAGATTATAAAATCACTTTAAATTATTTTTTGGATTTGGGTTCCTCAAGCGGGGACTTTTCCTTATGAACGAGCAGTGTTTTTTGAACTGAGTTCAAATGAGTGACCAAAATGTATTTTACATAAAAGTGACGACTTCATCTGTGTAGAAAAATGTCGGGCGAGACGATACGTATTAAAATGACATATATTTACAAGCGCAAACGATAAGGAAGGGAATTAATTAAAACGTGATTTTATAATCCCGAAACTCCTTTTGTAAAGTAGTAACTGTCACCTAAGCTAATGGCGCTTAATTCAGGAGTAACTAAATAAATAACTCTGTGCAATCTTTATACTGACCTATATAACAGAGACATATTTCTTGGAATAAATAGGATAAACTATTAACATAGATAAGTGCATTTTACACTTTAGCCATACACTCTATTTAGTTTTTAGAATTGTTTAATAATGTTCATCGCCGATTATTTGAATTACTCTTAGAAATACTCATTGTGTTTGTATAAATGAGTATAAATTTAGCAAAAACGACTCCACAGAACATATTTTCCTTCTAAGAATATCTCCATTCCAGTAATGTAAATTTTGATCCCATTTTTCCTGGCTCTGTACACCAAATCCATATTTGATATTGGATCACTTGCTCTGCGTCACCAGCCGAGAATGAGTGTCACCCAATCCCGGCGTAATTATCGCCAAGTGGAGCATGCTGGGGTTGAACCAGAGTAAAGGTTACAGTTACACATAGAGTAAGACATGTCTATTTTTCATGGGAGGCATATGGCCTGCTGTCCCCAAAGTCCCATAAGATCTGTAAGCGCTAAGCGGGGATTTGGAGCTTTTACTGCAGCAGCAGCAGGGGAAAGCGGAGCGGTTCTGTCCTACGTCAATGCAGTCCTATTGATGTGAGCCAGTTAGTGCCGAACCAGATGCTCAAATCAATCTCTAAGCCTATCTCTAGCGGCTTTCCCAGCTTTATGGATATTCATTTAAAGTTAGCCCGTGGGATTAGGCGGGGCCCGGACCAGTATGGCCTTAGTTCGGGAAATTTAGATTGGGCCATTAGGATTGAGCTGAGTCGGGTGGACGAATTGGAGTGGCCTGTGATTTCAATTGGGGGTCTCAAAGGCTAGGTTCTAATGATGACGAGGGAGAGGTTATCCGTTTCATGTTCCGCCAGCCAAGCCTTCCTTATTGGGCGTGTCAGGGGACCCGTAATTCAGGCTCCGTGCCTTGTAAATTACAGAGTTAGGGGACTATTTTAAAATACAAAATGGGACTGGGCCCCAAGCAGGCAACACGCTTTAAAAATAAAAGAAATTGGAATTGGAGGGCCGGAATTCTAAAACAATATTTACGCTTCGGCTTCTGGAGGAAAGCGGCCTGGTAATGAACTTTGTGGAGCCGCATTCACTTTCTCCAACTGTAGGTAGTACGTACGTAGAATCGGCACACATCTATATACATAAAATCGTTGGTATGTATATGTATGTGTGTGTGTGGATGTCCGCTATCTTCATCAAAACTACTCTTAGCCGATTTTGATGAGTGATACGTCAAAAATTTTCGAATTATCCCAGGAACCTTAAGCCCCATACTTTATTGACCGGTCATCTCGTCAACTGTGACTTTTAGGTCAACATTTATTTTATTTTTATTTGTTTTTGGGTGCATACTTCTAAAGATAGCTCCTATAAACAAATCCATAAGTAAATTATGACATCAGCCCCTAACTACAAATACCTGATGTCGTAACGGCATGGGAAATGTTTGTAACGAGTACTTCATGTCATAACTGCATGGGAAGTGTTTGGAACGAGTTGATCATGTCATAACGGTACGGGAAATGTTTGTAACGAGTACAAAAATCCTTTCGCAGTCGAGCAGGAAATATATGCAAGCGGATTGGCAGTGCCTAGTTGGATTTCTTTGACCTAATAGCGCTCGGATCGGGTTTATACGGTGCCAAGAGTGCCGGTAGCTTGGACTTCAATTTCTTGGAAACAGTAGCGCACGGATTGCATTTTGACGGCAGACGACGGCACCCTAAAGGGCCTAATTCGGTTTATCGGGTCCGCTTTCCCCCGGGTCGTAAGATCGGGTAACTTGCTAGTACTGTGAAAAAGGAAAGCAGCTTTCCGCTCACGGCTGCCCATGTTGGGCCCAGCTAATATTGACACAAGCCCGCGATTACAGTTCCCTTTAAGTGAGCCTCTTCGGCTGTTAGGGTCAGGCTTGGGCTCAGACACCACCTACGCACTTTCAGTATTGCTTTTGGGCTTGGATTTTTATCAGATTCTATTTAATGTTCTACCAGAAGTATTGATTTTATGGGAAAAAAATTCTTAGTTTCACTAAGGAGAAGCCAGTATCTGGTAGCAAAGTATTTTTGGGGTCAAAACTTAACGGCTCCCATTTCAACTATCACCCAATAATTCGAAATCTCTCTCCAAGTACAGCAGATTTCCTCACTAATTATGGTAAATTACTCAACCAATCCCTTGAAACTTATTATTAGCGAAAGATCATTTATTTTACAATAATTAACGGCATTAGGACTCTCTTATTTGAATTTTTTCACAACATTGGTGACAAAATTTGCTCTAATTGGTGATTTATTTTGAATTAATTGATGATAGATTAAATATTTCTCAAACTTAACCTAACCTAACCAAATGCCATCTGAGAACAGTAACTTTGCTCAATACTTCATTGTATACAAAAAAAATGCATGTGAAAATAATGTTCCCATATAAATTAACATTTGCGGAATTTGTCATTCTTTTATATTTTAGAGATTGCCAGGTAAGTCAATACTTACAAAATGCTTTAATTACGAGTGTATTAAAATAAAATATCCGAAATAGCGTGTAAAAGTGTATTTCAATACCTTTTATAGCTACCCCGGTTTCGCGCAACTAGTTCAGAATTATCAAAAGGGCTCATTAAATTGATTATAAATAACGAGTAACGACAAATTTAGAGTAGTATTCCAACTAGTTACAACTGAAGAATTCTATGTAGATTTTCTATTTTATTCTAAACATTAGAGGTGATATGGTTTGCCGGTCATTGATTTGTTGCAGAGCCTGCCCGCCATTAACTGTAACATAGGCCTCCGCGGTTCTATTCTCCTGCCAAGTTGTCCATGTGAAGAGCGGAGTGTCCACAATTTATAATTTAAGCCTTCATTCTCTGCGTCATGCAACATCCGAACTTGGTACACCTCAAGTCAACATTTCCATTCCTTACGCTTCAGAGTACTTTGCACAATAGAATAGGAATGCCACTCAACCTGCCGCAGACCTCCAGCCATACACAGTACAAATAACTTTAGGCCCAACAATTAACAACCGCTGCAGTACTGTATGAGATGGACTTATTGGTCAGCTATTAATAACTCCCGTAATAATAATTTAAATGCTAATTCTCGAGCCTCGAGCCTTAATTGCTTAACAAGCTTATGCGATAGTAAAAGTATCCCGTACTTTACTTTGAACTGCCCATACACATCCATGGTATAATTATCTACAAGGGCACACATATGAATCACGCAGAACCTAAGTACTGCGGCTAAGTTGGCCTAATCCCTCTCAAACTATGTACGTACCAATCCAGGACTGGCAACTCTATACTAGTCACAGTCACTCAAAAGCAGAAGCTGTGTATTTAGTTCAAAACAAATGCATGGAACATACAGGAGAAAGCCGGAGATGAATTAAGCCATATAGTATATGTACGTATGTAGAGCCTAAAGAAGCCATATAGGGCCCAAATTTTGTTTTCAGCCCATGATAACAAAAGCATTCAAGTCTGTGAATTCAAAGAGGATTTAGGAACTGATCCTCCGGCCCGCTTCCCGAAAGCATCCTCCGGCGGCCCTGAGCCCCGGGTCTTATTTTGATGGCTACGCCATTTTCCATGCGACGCAGGTCGGGCCTCAAGATCTACATGTATCCTATGCAAAATGCGGAAAACTTTTCAGGGAACGAAAGTCCGTGAAATCAATTAAGCCTCGGAACCCCAGGATCTCTACATTGTGCCTCATCTGCATTTTACTTGAGGAGGATCGGAAAGCGGCTGATGGTTTTATTGAGGATTTTGGCTGAAAAATTGCAACTTTTTGTGGCAAGGAATCGTTTTCCTTGTTTAATTGGGCTTAATAATAATTGAAGCTAGCCCAATTTCAACTTAAGTTTTATTGCTCTATTTATTTTGAGCTTCGATTTTCCGGTAAAAAAAATTACTTACATTTTTCCGGTACGATATTATTAGTACCCCGTTACTATAGCTACTAGTGCTGCGTACGGCTATATATATGTATATATATTTATTTATTGGTACCTACCTCTGTATGACGTTCTGTCAGCAATGATATGGTCACATGTGATTAGTCGAATGTTCAACTAACGATTTAAACTTTTCCTTTGACTAGCCAAACAAGCCCGCGCTTACGCGGAACGAATAACTACGTCTTCTCATTATTTCTAGGGTACATGGGCCCTGGGTGCGTTTGTGTTAGTGGTGCCCCACGTACCCTAGACATAATTAGAAGACGTAGTTATTCGTTCCGCGTAAAGCGCGGGCTTGTTTGGCTTGTATTATAAACGCCCCGTAGTGCTGGCTGTATCTCTGACTGTAAAGAAAAATTGAGGCACTATGTACTATGGGATTTAATATATTCTGTCAGTCGTAAAGTCCAGACTACTGTCTGCATGCATTCCAAAATGAGACTCAAGGAAATAAAAATGCGGATTTCCTTCTACAGCTTTCTGCAGTACTACATGCCCCTACATTTATCATGCTTTAAGCTTATAAGTAGGTACCTTAATGCATGGCTCGCATACTTACTTTAGGTATTCAGATTTGAGATCCGGCCCGAAAATGTGCATGCCTTTGTATCTGCCCTTTGAAAATTGCCTTTAGAGCTTAGTTTTAGGCTTTGTGTACATTACATTACAAGATCAAATGATACTCGTTTTTTATTTCACCTGGCTGCCGCCTATTCACTAAATAAGGCTCTTTCAAGCGTTAATTGGCCCAAAAAAAACGTTGTTTCCGTCTGCCACCCACACGATAGTGTGAGCTTAGACTAACTTCACAAACGAATACGTATTTTCGGGAGACTCAATTGCCAATGTTATTTCCAAGTCGAGTCATGTCAAAACTGTGGAGTTCTACATGCGTTTGACCTTAAGGAGCTCCCTCCTCAATATCGTAGATCTCATATTTATTCTGCTCCATTCCGGAAAAACTGCAAAGACTTGGAGGTCCGCAGGGAGCCTGGGCTGTTTATGTTCCTTTTTTCCAATTCGGAAAAGTAAAGGAACTCCCTCATGTTTGACTCATGTTATTATTAGGGCGGAATTCAATTTCCGAATTCGGAAGGAGGGCTCGGCGTAGGCGGAGATTCTGAACCCAAATACATGATACGTTCTCTCGTACGTCGTATCGCTCGCTCAATACGAGACTAAGCGGAAAGAGTTTCCATTTATTATGGCCCGAGGCTGATGGGAAAGAAATTGAAAGGTCTCTAGCTCCTTTCCTTGGACCAAATTGAGCGGAGTATTTAATTCCGAGCTTATCTATCCATGTAGTATAACGTATCCAATTTCCTCAGTTCTCGGCTACTATTGACGTCGTCCTGACAGGCTCTAGATTTTCATTTAAAATACATTTACTTGTGTCAATACGAAGGCCTGACGGAGGGAACGGATCCCTAAGGAAATGGGATCAACATGGATCCCAACTTTGAGACCAGAATATTATTCCTGGACATGGCTGCGTAAGTACTGACTCAAAACTCGAATTTGGACTGTGACTGCCTATTCGTATAGAATTATCTATGTATTATTAGAATCAAAGGAGAATTATTCATTTTGAAAAAGTTGCCTATTAAAGTCCTAATTTTTATCCTGGACGTTAAAATTCAAAGTAAGAATATGCTCCTAGTAAAAAGTCGCTGAGTATGCCTGAGTGGGCTCTAAAAAGGGTGAAACAAGTTCAGTACATATAAGCCCAGAACTATTTTTTGAAGAGTCAAAGCTCACGAAGGTCCCTTGGCGTGTCCTGATTCATGATACGGCTTGTCTGATTACTCAGGAGCGGATTTGCACTTTAATTGTAAATATTTATTTTATAGCTGTTTCAGTAATAAAATAACTAGGTACGATTTAGAAAAAACATTTGTATTGATCCAGTGGCTGGGTAAGAATGGGACGCCTGTGAACATGCTTAAAGTTAGTGTCCACAAAAAAATGGGTTTCATGGCCATTTCATGGGACCATTTTATCATGGAGGCTTCGCTCAGGCAAAAATAAATAAGTAACTGCAAAGATAAATCGTTACAGCAAAGTTGGGCTATCGCAGGTTGTAGGCTTAGCATGCTAGTACATTAATACGTAGTTTTTCATCTACTAAATATGGAATAAGTTGTCAACTTATTTTTTATTGGCCAGACAATACTTACACGGAATCTGCGGCGGCTCGGGGAATTTTTTAATATTCAACAGAAAAAGTTCAGATTTTATACGCAAACCTTAGTCTAACTTATTGTAATCTAACTACAGACGGTTTTCCTGTACGAAACTAGGATTTCGTTTGTAACCGGTGAGTGCGTCCGTTTCGGGAATTTTAACTTAAGTTGCCCGTCCCAAATGTATGCATGTATATATAGGTACCGGTATTTAGAATACCAGCCAAGGACTCAGGACAGGACTTTGAAGGAGCTCATTAGGGAGAGACGGAGTTCAATGGAAATCCAAGCTTTTCATTAGTGATGTAAAATGTAAAGCTGTAGAGGCTTTAGGAAGTCTATTAAGGGCCCAACCGTAATTGCTCCTCTTGATGAGAACCGTTCGAATATATGTATTATGTACTCTGTATTATTGTGAAAATACATGGACCTAATACTACGTTGTCCCGTCCAAATTTCTAGCTGAATACGTCCGCTTTGTCTGTGTGCCTCTTAATCAAGCCTGCTTTCAGCTGGTAACTCTTATACATATGTACGCCCTTCTGTTTTACCACAAGTCGTATTAACTCATATTTCATATGGGCATGCATGCATATGCCCATGCAAAATTGTAGGGATTGATTTGGCAGTAATATAGGAAGAGTGGGGTGGGGAAAGGGAAAACAGGGAATCCGAGTTGGAGAAAGCTGTCAGTGTTTTAGGGCTAGCTGTTGACTTTGAAGATAAATCATCCGTTCAGTTGGGGCCATACGTCATGCCCTGCCAAATAAATGGGACCTACGTACCTGTACTAGAATAGGATAAGGGATTTAGGAATAGCGGATTGGGCTCAAGTTAAGAATTTTCAAATCACTTTATAATTCTACTTTACAATTAGTGTCTTCCCATGAAGAGCATGTACCAGTTTTTTAGCATGGCACTACCTAGCATGGTACCCTTTTTAATGTAAAATGTTGTACCTACTGAACTAATAAAAATAACTAATAAAAAACGTTAAAAAAAACTTAATAGAACAAATAAAAATAAAATAATAAAAAATAACTTAATAAAACTAAATTAAAATAAAATAATAAAAAGAACTTAATAAAATTAAATTAAAAAATTAAAAGCAACTTAATAAAATAAAATAAAATAAAATAATTAAAAGTAACCTAATAAAATAAAATAAAATAAAATAATTAAAAATAACTTAATAAAATAAAACAAAATAGTTAAAACAACTTTTAAACAATAAAATAATTAAACATAACTTAATAAAATAAAATAATTAAAAATAACTTAATAAAATAAAATAATTAAAAATAATTTAATAAGATTAAATACTTAAAAATAACTTAATAAAATAAAATAATTACAAATAACTTAATAAAATAAAATAAAATAAAATAAAATAATTAAAAATAAATTTTCATGGAGAAAGTATAAAAGGCAATGAAATATAATATTTATCTGTATGTAGTTCAACCCCAAATTCTTTTAGTTTAATCTAAGAACGGCAAGTAATCATAATATTGACGTACAAAATGCCCAATTCAAGTAAGCTAACGACTTCAATTTTTAATTTTAGGTAAAGTTAGTAGTTTTCCCCACACAAAAACGTATGAAGTAATTTGGTGCCCCAATGCAAAGCTCGTCTTACAGGAAATTTTTTAAATCCCTAAATCTATATAGAATTCGGATTTTCGGGCATGTCCTCATGTAATATATCACATCGTGAACCCGAATTAAGTTTGAAACTTTTGGCTGACTCACTCAGTAGTTTAATTTAAAATCATGTACGTACCTCGGATGATATTTACTAAGGATATCCTCCTCTTGAATATTTTTGTAGTACCTACGCCGTGTGTACTCACATTATAAAGCCGAAACTTTCCCTCATTTTCCTTGTGTTTTTTTAGTAATAGCAGGTTTAAAAAATGTATGGCCTTGCATAGTTAACCACGCAATCCCAAACTGTAGTAGTAGCTCTAGCCAGAGAGCAGATGGAAAGTTCCCAGCGGAGCACTCTAAAACTGGGAAATCCCCTCCAAAGTTCATCCGTTTTAAATACGCCAAGCCCAGAGTATTTTTCCCCGTCCGCGTCCGGTGGAAAAGTTTCCAGCTTAAAATAAGCAGAGAAGTTTTTGGCATGCAATCAGGGCAGATCCGCTATGTAGGTAGTAAGTATATATCTGTAGAATGAGATGGTAATGTAATGTAATAGTTAGCATATGCCGGGTCCCGACTGCCAAATTGATACTTGACGCAAGGGTGAAAGTTGGACTCGGGTTACATAGGATTTCCTGCAGGGAAAATATGCTGCTGAGTTAGGAGCGAAATACGTGTACGTACTGGATGAAACTCGGAACTTTGGACTATAGTTTACTTAGCTCACTGACTTTTAGACTCCGAAAGCGAAATATTTATTGAGCGGGGCTGGTCAAGCCTGAAATTGGATGGAACTTAGACTTCGGATCTCTATAGTACGTATAGTGGAATGAAAATGGCTCAGGCCTTCTCATGTTTTTTTTTGGCGCCTTCATCATTTTCAGGCTCACCGCGACAGAATTGAATATTTGTATTTCAATAATTTATTTAAGGCATTAACCTGTATTAGCCCAAATCCAAATAAAAGATTCAATGACAGCTCGAATTCTTAAACTTCCACGGCTAGTGCTTTTTATAATAATTTAGTCTCAGTTAGCATATTTGCAAAACTATACGCAATTTTTTGTTATAAATTTACTGTATTTCCATTTTACCCTACCAAAAATTGGAGCTTTTGTTTTGGGTTAGGATTCTTTTTTCTTTATTTTTTAAATTGGAATTCGTGGCACGTATTAATATTCTAATGTTTAATTACAGGCACGGAATAATTAGCCTATTGATTTTCAGGTTGCGGGTAAACTCTTAATATTTAAACTGTTGTAAGGGTCCAATGTATGTAATATAATGCAAATTTAATGACCGTCGGAATTTGGACTTCCAATTAAAATTACAGTATTTTGTTGAGCCTTTGAAGTATCAAGGGAGGCTTTGAATAATTATTACAGGGGCGTGCATGGAAAGAACATTGGACGTGCCCAGCCCCCCCCCCCCCTACTGCTTTCTTGGCTAAACTGCCATATTTTTTCATAATAAATAATTCTAAGGCTATTTAATAATATGTTCATATACATATTTAGTATTTAACGAGTATGAAACTAAAATTGTTTCACGTATTGGAATTTCTTTGTTCAAACATTTTGTGCTTCTGTCGAAATGACAACCTTCACAAGCCCTCGCCTATAATTGACACAAGCTACAGTAATTCAGCCTTCAACTTGAACCATGATCCTTATGAGCTCTCTCTTGAAAACCTATAGATATAAAATTACAGCTCCGATGTAAACGAATTGTTCTCTGAAGGAATAATTAACTTTAATAATAGTCCATTATAAACATGCATTATGCATGAAGGCGTTCTAGGACTTATTATTAAAAAATTAATCTTAGAGCGTAATGTTGCGTTCACACGCGAAGTAGAAATAGGATTAACAATTATGACGTCTTTCTATTTTGTATAAGCTTAGAAGGACTACAGACCTAATATGATTCAATTTAGAATTAACTAGGAGATTTCCACTTGAAACTTTGCTAGGAAATTAAGAGGAATCTGGGACGGAAGCTTCACATATTCCGAAGAACTCTCACAAAGGGATTCCAAATGGGAGTAAACTAATTTATGTCAAGACGTTTATTGTCCTCCGCACACACGTGGTAGTTTCCCACAATTAAATGCTAGCCTCGGACCTAATTTTCCAGAGTTTCCCGTTTTATGATCCATTGAATTCGAATTGGATTTCAAACCTTGGAAGGCAATTTCTAACTCTAAAACTCGGACTAGAATAGATCCAGTATCCTATTCTAGTGAAGTCTCAATTATTTGTGAAGGACTTTCACTCATAGCTTTCACCTTGTACTGGTTTCCTATGAAACCACAATGAATGGAAGGCTGCAGGCTACAGCAGTGCTTGACAATCGACATGGGACGTCCATTAGTACCGTTAAGTCTTTATTCAATTTCATTAGCTATTTATTGGAGGCTGCGAGCTACAAGAAATATTTTTATCGATGGCATGGATGTTATCCAAAAATAAGTCAGGTCCCTAGGTCAAAAAATAAAGAAATCGGTTACTTATATTCATACAGGATTGAAATTCATATGACATTCATTCATTCATAGAATATGACGTACGAGTTTTTTATAATTGAAGCTGAATAAATATAACGTCCGTGAAATTAAACATTAAATAATATCCTTTTCGCCTATTCCAAAGGTTGATTTGGTTAGCTAGCCATTTTTATTTGACTCTGTCGGCAATCCCTTTTATAGAAAACTTCCAGTAAAAATAAAGTTTTTTTTACAGGATGAAGTCAGTTATTTATCTGAATTAAATATGAGCTATTTTTTGATGGGCACGGAACGGGATCCCAAAACTAAGACTAGACGGCAATTTAATGAAAAATGTCTGTGAAGGATGCGCCATATGTCCTTCTAGCTACTATGTAGCTGTATGTTACTGTTACTACGTAATCTCGGGCTCAGAGGAAAGTAATACTGTAGCCACATAGGAGCGTGTTTTCTACTTTCTCTTCCAACTAATTAAAGTCGAAACTCTTAATATGGAAACACTACTGTCGGCTCACGAATGACGCATTTGAGTCAAACACGTTCCTCGTGTGGATCCCAAATTGTCTTATTTCTGACAACTTGATTACTTTATGTGTTTCAGATGGAACTCATAATCCGCAGGAGACCGTCAGGGCCCTTGGACCAATAAAGACCCCGATCCCGGTATGTCCTGATTCCTGATACAAAGTATATGCATAAATATAGGACAGGCTTTTTCAGATCAATTAAGGCGTGCTGATCCAAAGAAAGTACGAGTCGCGTGTCGATTTGAATTAATGAGATTCTAATATTCGTATCTGAAGCGTTCGCGTGCATCTTTGTAATCTTTTCGAATTGCATGCATGACCATAATTAGAAATTAGAATCAATGGTAAAGCATGATGATATTCAAAACTAAATATCAGTCTGATAAGTACAATATTTTCCATACTCATACGGGTTGTTGCAAAGTATTTACGATACTATATAATCGATATAATTCCAACAAAAGTAATGGCGAACTCTAAATAATTTATAAATACTTTTTTTTCTCGGATTTTTGTATGTATATAGGAAGCCGAACAGGAGCTAGAGAGTTTGAAGAACTTTGACCCAAGCCATGAGTCCCCCATTAGAATTGAAGATCACAAAGCCGCTGGTGGACTCGGTGACAAGGGTCAAACATTAGCCTCAGTCCCGGTCAAATTAGCTGGTGCGTCCTACATTTTCAAGAGTCTTTAGTGCTACCTAGGGTTAAGTTAGCCTGACAGTAAATTTAGATGTTGATTAATTGCTATTTTTTTTGTTTTCAGTGAATCTTGAGAAGCCGGCCGTGAGTGACAACTCCCGCCCCGACTCCATCATGTCCTCCTCAGAGCAGCAGCAGGCCACACTCACAAAAGCCACTGAAAAGCGGAGAGATGAGCCTAAGTTGAACCTAGAAACGGACTACACGCCCCAAGATATTGCGGAATATATTTTCTGGACAGGGGATGAGCGGGGGGTCGCTCTGGCCCTCAATGACTTCCTGCAGGACGGACTTGTAAGCTCGATCAATGCATATATGTTACATCGGAACCCCGAAAACGGCCAACGGGCGTCGAAACCAGCCACAAACCGAAATGTCGACTTTTCCTAATTTGGATGTAGTAACCTAACCTAACGTAACCGAACCTAACCTAACCTAACCGGACCTAACCCAACGTAACCGAACCTAACCTAACGTAACCGAACCCAACCCAACGCAACCGAACCTAACCTAACGTAACCGAACCTAACCTAAAGTAACCGAACCTAACCTAACGTAACCGAACCTAACCTAGCGTAACCGAACCTAACCTAACGTAACCGAACCTAACGTAAAGTAACCGAACCTAACCTAACGTAACCGAACCTAACCTAACGTAACCGAACCTAACCTAATGTAACCGAACCTAACCTAACGTAACCGAACCTAACCTAACGTAACCGAACCTAACCTAACGTAACAGAACCTAACCTAACGTAACCGAACCTGACCTAACGTAACTGAACCTAACCTAACGTAACCGAACCTGACCTAACGTAACCGAACCTAACTTAACGTAACCGAACCGAACCTAACGTAACCGAACCGAACCTAACGTAACCGAACCTAACCTGATGGTAGGTATCATTAGAATTAGGATAGGTTTGGCTACATCGAATTTTTATGGTGTTAGTCGGTTGTCGGTTATGTTATGAACACAGATCGAACAAATAGTTGCGGCTATTTCGGGGTTGGATTGTAACGCATATACAGCGTTTGACTTACAAAAGATGCGTAGAAATTGCTTCAAATTGAATTGCAGGAACATTAGCAGACAGTTAGCATAATGTCCGATTTCCCAAACAAACTACAACATAACATTACTTAACCTGCAATTATTCTTGTTTGAATCCCGTGTAGGTCTCCAAGAAAGACGCCATTCATTTCCTGGAGCAAGTCAAAGCTGAGCTAAAGCTCCTGAGAGCCCGCTACGTCCCGGAGGCAGGCCCTCGGGATAATTCTAGCAAGAAAGAGGGAAATTCAAAATCCCCAGGGAAGTTCGGGCCCCCTGTTGAGCAGGCCTACTTTCCCAAGCGCTATCCTGAACAGTCCAATGGGCCAATCCAACAGCAGAGCCCAAAGCCAATCGTGGCTCCCAAAGAAGAGAGCAGCAGGATGGGAGAGGAGGAGCTTATGGAGAAGCTCGGTCAGCTTGACACCAAGTACCGGGAGTACTCCCTCGAGGAAATCATCTATCAGCTCGCCAAGGAACTATTTAGTAAGGGATTGACCAACAAGGAGACCTCCCAGCCCGAGCATTCCATTCAACGGTTCGCCCATTTCGTAGAGGCCCAGGCCGCTGCAGGAAGGATCCCATCAGATTTGGAAAAATCCGTACTTGGTAAGTTCTTTAGCCCTGTCTACACCGATAATCCTGGAAATTTGCATTAATTTATCTACATTATGCGTAGACACGCTCGTTTCAGCCCTCGTGGACTCTATAAGTGAGAAGGAGAAGCTGAACGGCCTGCTTCGGGATGAGAGCGGAAAAGTGGCAGTGGATAAATCCTTGACTAAGACCAACTGAGAATCTGGATCCGGATCAAAGGACCATGTCGATAATATATGACTTGTATTTTTGGACCGGAATAAATACTATGACATTCAGTAGTGGGATAAAATCATTTTCTGTACTCCATGCTTAAACTAACGTTAAACCTGGTCCAACCTAACAGTAACAGTAACTTTGTGTATAGTGTGTAGTACAGCTTAATATAAAATGAGACACAATTAACTAAAACCATAATTCAACTCAGTTAACGACATAGAAAATTCCTTGTACCAGTATCATCTTACACATATTTTTCCCGACGATTAGTACAGATTAAATACTCTCAAATAAGTCAGGGAATTGCTAAGCTGTATGACAAATATGGAGATACACATGCATACACAGAGTATCTACTGATTAAATACATATAAATGGAATACAAAATAGCATGTAATACTGTGTACCTGTGAGTGCTTACGTTACGGCAACTATCGGCAGTGTATTAAGTTTAGCTAAGCGTATACCCCATTATTTATTCTCCTCCATCGTTTTATAGTTGGATTTATAATGTATAGGTAGATTGAAAACGTTTGTGTGTTTGGTTTGATTTTTTTATCGATTACACATGTTAATGTTACTTATGTACCTATTACATTTAAAAGGGGAAGTGTATAGACGTAGGCTAGATCATAAATCCGATTATTTCCAAGTCTCCAAGTTCGAAAATTCATATATCACAATATATGTGACTTAGTATATTTTAAAATAGACATGTAGAGTTAAACGTTTAATTACCAGGTGGCGTTGTATAGTATCGGCATTATTACTGTAATTATGATATGTTGCAGAGATATCAAAATGTACGGTGTGATTTACATTTTAATAAAAACCAGATTATGTAGCCTTGTCAAATGTTCATAATGGAACTCGCAGTCAAGGTCAAGCGTGCACATTTTTCGTTTAATACTTCTTAAATAATTCAGGAGCACGACTGTTTGCTGGAGTTAGGAGCTATTTCTTGGCGTAGATCTCTTGAATTTCCTCCAAAGTTTTCCCCTTGGTCTCCGGCACAAAGAACTGGAAGTAGGCTGCACCAAGGAGGCAGAAGGCAGCAAAGAACCAGTACACGCCATCTTCTCCGAACACTGCCAGAATGTCCCCAAAGAAGCGTGTGGTCACGAAAGAGGCTCCCCATCGGGCCGCTGATATAAGACTTGACGCAGTCCTTAAATAGACCAATATTAAACGGGCACTTTATAATATTCAGAAAATAGTAAAATCGTTTAGTATTCAAATATACCCTTTTGCTTCCGGAGGGATGATCTCGCCCTGTATCATAAAGGAAATTGGGGCTGCGCCAACGCTGAAACATGCAATGAAAATCCCTAAACTCGTTATTGGGAGCCAGTCGAGTCCGACTGGGGCTACTCCAGCATTGTTTCTCTTCAGATAGAAGAAGAAGCCTGTGGCCACCAATGATAGGGTCATTACAAGCTGGGGGATGATAAGGAGTGGGCGACGGCCAATGTGGTCAACAAAGATGGCCGCAACTAGGGAAGCAACCTGAACAAAATTAATGAATTTAGGATACATGGGCAAGAATTCCGTAAACGGAGCATATTTTGGACTCACGCCTCCAATGATTCCTAAGACGATCGTACACATGAACCCGTCCAGTCCGGTCCCGGACGACTCAAAGATGTCAACCATATAGGCAAGAATGGGCGTGACTCCTGTGGCCGCACAACACAGATGGATCATGAGTGGCACGAGGCACGGCTTCCAAATATGGGGTTGCAAGAGAACTGTCCAGGAATTGGATGATGAGGAATCATTTTTCCATTTTTGATCTGCCTTTGATGCCATGAGCTGTAAGCAGAGGAATTTGTATTTTCATCAAAAATATAAATGCGAGCATAGGTAATTGTTTCACTTACTTCATTCAACTCGTTTTCCACGATATCCGAATTTGTTGTACTTTTGAGCCAATAGAGAGCATTTTTAGCGGACCCAACCTGGTCCTTCGAAACCAAATATCGTGGAGATTCTGGTGACAGTAGACGGAGTAAGTATCCAAATATAGAGATAATAACGCTTGCTGCGGCCTGCCACTCCCACGATACAAACACACCGATTACTTGCCTATTTAGGAAATTGTGTTCAAAATTGGTCAAACAGTCACTAGTCACCAAATTCCTCACAATTCAGTCTCCAGTTGATTTGTTGATTCACTTACACATATAGTATCCCCAGTGCAATACCCATGTCAAATCCGACCAAGAGCCGTCCTCTTATATCCGGATCCGAAATTTCGGCAACGTAAATTGGAGCAACGACTGCGAAGGAACCCCCTACTGAGCAAAGAATATAAGGGCCCAACCTCCGAGACAAGGGATCGTAAGGTACAGCATGGTCATTCGTCTACCGAAACGCTCGTTGCAGTAGCCGGCTATAGGACCCGACAGAAGACCGCCTATCTTTGAAAATGCTCCGGTTAAAATAAATATTTCCTCTAAAATGCTTAACCAAGTATTTGACGCAAAATATAGTTTCCATCTTACCAACATTAGCGAGCCAATCCAGGACTCCTGAGATCTGCTTGTAATTTGAATCCGCTCATCGTCCCGAAGATAAGGCAGGGCCGTGGCACTCCATCCATAAAACGTCCCAAATTCAATGGCCCCAAAGCTGGCTAGTTCAAAGTGAGAAAATGACACTATAAATTACGAACGAGGAATATTTAAATGAAATTAGTTCGAAATTTCTCACCAATTAGAGCAGATTTTCTCACCAAGGTTTTGAAATATTTCAAAGAAGAGAATTTTAATTCCGTTAATTATTGTAAAATAAATAATATTTTGCTCATAAAAAGTTTTAAATGAATGGCGAGTAATTTACTGTAATTGGTGAGGAAATCTGCTTTAATTGGTAAGAGATTTTGAATTATTTGGTGATAGTTTGAATGGCAGCCATTACGAACAGTCTGGCAGTTGGCAGTGACTTCTATTTTGCTATACTTTGTTTACTAAATGAAAACTCGTATTTACCTGCTAAGCCTGCAAAGTACTGATTTTTTTTCCATTTTGAGGCAATTTCTGGCTTTTTACTATCTGAATCTGTAGCCTTGTCCGCATCTTCGCTAACAGAAATAACGAAGACAGTTCCTGTGTTCGAACTACTGTTTTTACAGATTACGTTAGGAGCCATAGCTCAGGTTCCACGGAATTTAAGACGTTTGACAGTCAAGTAAGTAAAAGTCAAGACGGAGAAATGAGTCAGTTATGTAAAGATCTATCAATTTCAATTTATGGAATAAATTACACCTCCACAATCAGAAGGAATATGTAATGTAACGGTACCTGTAACTGCTGGGAACACCTTTAAGGATATTTTTATCCATGTATTCTTAGGCAAACGTGGTAATGAGAATCTGCGGAATCTAAGAACTATTCTTGAGTTATGCCTATTATGTGTTTTTAGTGTTTGTCTTTCAAGGGCAGAGAACAAGATGTTTGATGCTCATGTCTAACTTTTGTTCAGTGAATGAGTTTTTCGTTGATTCAGAAATAGTTGAATTAGCATATTACTATTAGTTCGAGTATGTAAGCAAGGAGAACCTTTACTCGCAAAAAAATTAATTTCATTTTGTACAAAACATAAACCAAAAATTCTTGGAATTCAAAAGCATTAAACAAGATTGACTTAAATCGATTTTGAATGGACGGATGGATCAAGTGAATGTATTTACAAACACAAAGATGTGGAATTATCTCGTCGAAACTTGCTCTAAAGCTAACTATTGAATACTAATTAAATGTGTATTAGGCATTCAATAAGGTACAGAGTGAGGAATATAGGAAAAATGGAATTATTTAAATCCCTTAACAATACAATTTATGTAAGTATGTAACATGTTTCAGAATTACTGGATTTTCATCATGATGCTCCAACACGTACATTTCTACTGCAACGTCGTCATAAAATAATTAGTAGTCCATTAGTGACAAAGATGACAGGCACATGCTAAGCATATACTATGTACATACATATATCTACGTACATAGCTAGCTAATACAGACTAGACCGAAATTGAGAACGGCAAATCGATTCTGTGTCCGCAGTTCGAAATCCGTAATCGAAGCATTAAAATGAACATTAATTTAAACAATGGAACACTTTAAAGTAAGGTAAATCGCATACAGTCCGTATATAGACAATTAATTCGTTCATTGCAGTTCACATGGATTACAGGTACCATTCATCTTTCAGGTACTACCACAGACTGAAAATGGTACTATTTAATATTACGAATTACGACGAAAGAAGACCGCATACAAAATTAACTAGGACTACTATATTATGTAGTACAAGTAACGACCTCGCCTTCGGCTCGTGTCTTATACTTGCGCACGCGGCTCCGCCGCTCAGCGGGCTTGGCTCTACGTTTGGAACTAATTAGTACAAATATTTTATTTAGCAAATAAATCGATTACTTAACACTAC